>MU888465.1:0-17997 GCA_036418205.1 Ostertagia ostertagi
CAGGGTGCTCTAACGTTTGGGTGACAACCAGAGTCAACCCTGCGTTGCGCAGTTCTCAACGGCCACGTTGCGCAGTTTCGCCCGATTAGACACGTTCTCTCGCGCGAACATTCACACTCGCATGCTCGAGCCGTCTGCGTCTCCGCCCATACAGCGTGCGTTGAGGATCTCTCAACGTGCCGTTGCGAACTGCGCAACGCAGGGTTGACTCTGGTTGCAACTCGATTATTTTGCGTGCAGTTGCGACAGCGATGGTTGTGAGCGTGTCATCGATCGATGTCTGCGTTGGCGCTCATACTTTTACTTACTTCCCTTACTTTCTTTTTTTTTATCCAGTGAAGCAGGCGTGGGGGGGGGCAAAGAAGGGTCATCTCCTTCAACCTTGCAACACGATTAAATACATGTTGCAGAACCAACCAATGGCTAAGCGTATATTAAAGGCACGCTCCGCGATCAGGCGGGCTCGCCTGTTCCATCCAGGGGGTAGTAGGCAGGTGGACAAGTGTTGATGTCGGGCCCCTTTTGCGGCTTGAAAGTACGCGACAAAGGCGCAAGGAGCTCGTCCAACCCGCAACTCACACCTTCGTCCGCAAGCCCCACCCTTCGCTGTCGGTTGCCACGTGGCGCTGCTTGAAAAGCGCGGGCGCATTTGAGGCAGTGGTCCCAGCGCGATCCAATGTTATTGACACTGGAGCAAGTAGAGTTAGGTTCGTGAAACTCGTCCAATTCGCCTCTTCTCTATCCCAAGGTGGAATGTGGCTGAAATAGGGGAGGTCTCTGTACGGGGCGTAATCGGTGGTTTCGTTTGCTTTCCTTCTTTTACAGACCACCTCCCACCTATAGCTTCATAACTGAACGCTTTTCCACACCTATTTTATCCCGAATCTTGCCTTTGAAGAGCACAGTCTGATCTATCAATAGGGTTACATAAGTGCCTTCCACACCGACGACATCAAGTTCTGACTTAACTTTCTTACAAAGCTTCACGTAGCAGATTTTAGTCTCCATATTCGTAATCAGCGTCCAAGGCTCTATCGATTTACCTAGGTCTCCTTTCAAAGTTCCAAGAACAGTTCCTGTTCAGTACTCACATATACTGGGATCGTTCTTGAACAGCTCTTCCGTCTACTGCCCCCATTTATGCTTTCTGCGTGGAGTAGCACACCAGGTAGAGGCGTTGCTTATTAGTTTTGTGTTTTTGGGAACGAGTTTCGCGCAAAACCACAAATATTTTTCACCATCAAGGATGGGATGGGCGGTACAGAGCTCAGTTGATCGAACAAAAACACTGTCGTTTTTATCCCAACCCTCGTTAGCTCTCTTTTGATGAGCATTCAAATGCCTCTAATTCTGAATGAAACTCGAATCTGTGGCGCATTACATAAGAAGTCCTACTTCCCCAGCGATTTTGGCCTTTCTATCCTGTTTTCCATAATGACTTCAGAATAACTAATTTGTAATGGGTTGCGGTGGCATGGCCTGGCTGGCCCGGACATTGATCAAATCAGCGACATATGATGATCGATAGCGCCTCCAACCACTGCGCTATTCTCCGACCAAAGTCATTTGTCATTAAAAGTGCTTATTTTCGTTCCTGAGCTAATCCCTATTGTTTCGTTCGGGATTAGTGTCGAATGCATGTCATTGTCATTATGGGAGATTGCAAGAGGAGATAGCGTGCGCGGAGTGAGTAAGCGGTCATTATACCACAATCATGGTTATTGATCGGTTTTGAAGTATTGATTTTTCCTTTATGACTATTTCATTCCTGGCTATTTCCTTAAAAAATGCCTATCCTATCGGCTGTCCTTTTTGATGTCTTCATTGGTGGTCCCTCCAATGCTCGGCAAATCCAAGGCTAGTGGTATGGTTAGGTGAGCCGCGGCTACCGATCCTGGTCATATCTGGTCTAATTGGGCTATGTCATTGATCGGAGATTTCAGTATTCATCTCCAGAACTAAGTGTTCATACAAACAGGAAGGGGGGGGGGCGGGGAAATTCAGTGCAATAGTTTGTGCGGCGCCCACAGAAATCCCAATTTTTGCAACAGAGAAGCTTCCGGGTGGGTGCGGAGCGAACTAGCTTGCCGCTCGCAACCCCCCCCCCCCCCCTCCCTCGCTCCACTCTAAATAGTGGAATCACTGTACGCGTACCTTTTCTTGCGCACCCGATGCCCCTCCCACTTAGTATAGACCCTGTATGATCCCAATACTAGTTTCCCCCACCCCTCCCCTTCCCGTCCACTGTTATAAATCGGATTTTCATGGTTTGGCGATTTCAATTCAGGGATGTTCAACCCCCCTGGAAAGTGTGGCTGGAACGCCCCGGACTTTCGAAACCCTATCGCACCCCTCTAAACGACAGCAACGTAAACATTGAATGACTCAGCCTCAGCCGTTCAACGCATGTTCGACGATCGTTTGGAAGGGTGCAATGAAAACATACATGGGCCAAACATATGTCAAAGGGACATCTTTACACTGTGTGAATGTCCTTTTCCCATCGAATTTCCCAAGAACGCTCCTTTTCTCCCTATTGATTTGTGATACGGTCACCTCCAATAGAAATTTCATCTGGGTGCGACATTTTTTCTCGGGTTTATGAGCCCTAAATGCTGGGGGCGTTGTATGTCACGGCGATGTTTGGCGCTATTGGCTCGCCTGCACACATAATTCAGCATGATTTCTTTACTTCCTTTCAATTCCTTATAGGTCGCCTTTGATAGAATTTTGATCGTGCATCGCTCTAATTCTAGACTTCGACGTCCAAAAACGCTTACGGCGATGTATGTCACGGCAATGTTTTTGGCGCCAATTTTGGACTACAACGCGAATGCTGTCTCGTTTGCCCCTCCCTGTTAATATCACATGCAGTCGCCTCATACGGGAACTCCGGCCACTCACGATCCGTCCCCCCAACTTTTGCCGGCCCGAAATATTAGCAAAATTGTATGTCACGGCGATGTATTTGGCATCAGCGTTCTGCTGCAACACGACCTGCTACTGTGTGATTCATAAGCTGTTCACCGCATCTTGATTGTTCAACAGCTGCAAAGAAAAAGACATGCATATGGTCGTGGAACTCCTCCGCACCTTATGCGCTGCCCTACCCATAAATTATTTATGACATGACACTGCTGTGATAGATAAGTCATCCGCTTTTATATAATGATATTTTGTGTCATGACGCTGCTTCCGGGCGCAAATATCACATTTTTTAATAAAATTATGAGTCCATCTTCCTATCTCTCGATTTCGACGTTCCAAAAATCATGGTGTTGTATGTCATGGCAATGTTTTTGGCGTTAATATTCGAACGTCTCCAGTAATGCATTAATGCTGTCCTATTCGTCCTCCCTGCAAAATTTCGCATACAATCGCTCATGCGGAAATTTTGGCAACTCGCGACCGTTTCTCCCAACGTTGCCGCATTGGAAAAGTTTGGAGTTGTATGTCACGGCGATGTATTTGGCATCATGAGTCCATCTTCCTATTTCTCGATACGCCTACTACGCCACGTACCCTCCCTTTCAGATAACGAGAAGAACGTTCAGTTTGCTTGCTGCTGTATCTATCAGTTGTCACTAATTACAGCTATCATTTACCAAAAATCAGCTATCACTATGAACCACTAAACAACCAGATTTACTTTGAGGCCGTCGTCACTTGTGGTGTATGGTCTGCACCCGACGCTCTTCTCGTTTTTGAAAGGGAGGTTATGATCGGAGCACTACGCGTTCGAAGTTTTGGTTTCCCGATCTAGTGGGCTTGACTGTTCCGAAAACAGTGTTGGCTTTTTTCATTTGATCATTTATAGTAAAAATGTGAAGATTCCGTACAAATAAATAAGTAAATAAATATTTACATATTAGAGTGGTGAACCAGATTCAATTTTTTATTCATTAAATGCACTGGTTTTGATTTTATGATTATGATTTGGCGTTAAGTGAGGTAGTGACAAGACTGCTTACCAAACGCGTTGATCTGGGCTCAAATCATGGATGAAAGCCACCCTTCAAGTCGTGTAGTTGTGGTGTTGCGAGGGCTTGCACGACTCTTTATCGTTTTTGACAGGGGGGGTTACTTAGTGTGAGTGTTTCGGTCTGCCACCGGACTCTTATCTCGCTTTTTGAGGGGAGGTTACTAATCAGGAAAGAAGCCCTCCATCTTTTGGGTTACTTGAATGATACCAAAATTGAACTGGAAGGACTTGCACATAGGCTTGCCCTCTTAAGTCATTGTATGGGCTGATCGTATTCAAAATGGTCAAGAAAAATTCTGCGGACAGATAGCAAATATTGCGGATGCGATCCACAAGAGGACTAGGCAATAATGCGATGATTTATGATTTTTATGCTTTTAACGAATAATGGCTAACATGTAGGCGGTTTTCATTTAGTCGGCTTCCGCTGCAGTTCGTGCTGTGGCCACCTTTTATGCAGGTATGGGAAGCTACGCAGCTATTGGCTATCAGCCAGGAGAAGGCCAATGGAATCAAAGTATTCAGTTTTTTGCGTACGAAATTGTCCTTGTAGGATACGCTCATGCACATACTTCACCTAGCGCGCGTAGCTTGGATTTCGATTTGGTCTAATACAATGGCTTACGGGAGCAGCGAATTGATACAATCAGTCCTTTCAGAGCGAGTCTGGACCAACTAAACCAGTTCGGCGACGCATTGGAAAACCTCATCGGTCGGTGCGAGGATTTGATCGGGGCAATTGACCCCCGAGCATGGATACGGTATTGTCGCTACATGATTACCCTCGCCTTCAAATGACCAGAAATTGTGCAATTGCAGAAATTGACGTGGCATTGGCACACGTGGCTAAATTCTCGATGAAAAGGTGACATCACGTGTGCTCAAAGATGTTCTTGAATCGATGCCACGTTAATGCCACGTCAATTTCTGCAATTGCACAATTTCTGGTCATTTGAAGGCGAGGGTATGTGGCACTAATTTCCCCCAAAGGAATAATACGAATGCGCAAAAGGAATTATCCGGATATGGCCGAGAACGTAACGGAGCTCGATTGAAATGGCGCTGCAAATAAAATCGGAAATAGTTTCGGAAACGGTCGGTTCCCCTAAAGTAAACATCCTGAAAGAAATCAAGAAAAAGTTGGGAATTTTTCAAAGAAAAAAACGGTGCTGCTAAAAACTTAAGTCGATATTTATAACCTTAAAAAGGATTATTTTAGTCAAAATTGGTCTTTTTACAAACTCTTGCTTTCAAATAGACGCCTTCCAACATCTCAGTTTTCCTTATGCCGACATCGTGCCTCCGTTGTGGATTGACACAACTTCAGTTTGGCGCAGAGTCAAGTTGTCAATCAATACCAATCAATACGGCGTCATATTCCGCTGCAGAACCTCGCAATTTGCTCATTATCGTCCTTCTTACTTTTGTACTGTTTATTATTGACAAGTTGATAATATAGTTCTTCTGCCAACGAGGTTGTTAGGTCGAAACTTTATTAAATTTTAAATTGATTGTTAAATGTTTAAATCGATTCAAATTGTTTATTATTATTGCTATGTTTTCATGATATTTTGCATCTGACGAGGCGGTTAAAATTACTAGTAGAGTAGAAATCAACGGACAAGCGGGGAGAAATACATACGCCGTGACATCAAGCTAATGTTTATTTTCGGGACACAGGCGGGAGGGGCGGGGGGGGGCATTCTCATGCGTGACTATTGCGAGGGCACAGCGCGCAGATGCGGACTGCTCACGTAGTAGCTTGGCGCAGGTTTGGTACATTGCTGGACATAATGCTAATTGTACTATCCAGTAGGGGTACCCGAACAGGAGGCCCGTCGCGCGGCAAGAAGGCAGAATCGGAGGACGAGTCGCAGCGTGGTGTGCGATGTAAGGACGTACAATGGTACATTCTATGTTAACTTGACGCGAAATCACTACAGTACACGCTGCAACTCGTCCGCTGACTCTTGTGCGCGCGGACGGCTCCTGTCGGATACCTTATTCATCGCCGTGACATACATTGGTACCTGTTTCATAATCTGTTTATTGGATAGAGCGCTACCACAAGATGCGTTGGCAAAGCATTCGGAACGCGTCAGACATCTCTTTTCTTTAGAAGAGGTAGCGGTACTAAACCTTGGGCGGGGTGGAGGAGTGAGCAATCTTCACTTTCCCAGAGTCCTGCTCCTCGGCTAGGCTTGGTTTTACGGGATGCCCCCCTATCTTGCGATAGCGCCCATCTCAGGTATGAACATAGTATGCACGGGCACGTTTTGTTGAAACAACGTTCCCTAATGTTTACATGGCTAGAACCGTGCAGCTGTTGCATAGTTGACACGTGTTCTTCAAAAGTGCACAATGTCTTGTCTTGTCAATACATGTCACAGCCGTGTCAAACATGTTCAACTGTTTTTTTGCTTCTCTGCTGTCTCTGCTTTTTCTTGATGGCGTGGCGCGCGTCTATTTGTCATCAGTCGGATTCCTCTGTCTAAACATGTTATTCCTTGCTGGAACACACGGTCATTGTTCAGCTTACCCCATGACTTATGCTTTCAGTTCGGTCTGTGCGGACCTGGATTGATTGGGTGTTTGATGTAGACATCGCCTCATTACAGTTGACGGAATGCTCTGCGGATAGTATTGAGTGAACTCTGCCTTAGACTGAATATTAGGTTGACCAGCAGACTACGTTTATTCCGCAGCTTTATCCCTCGGGAAGAAGCTATTCCTCTGTCTAAACATATTACGCTTTTTGAACACGGCAGGGTCGGTTTTGTTTGGCCATGCACATGCGTTCGTTTCGGTCTGTGGGACAGTGATTGAATGCGGTGTTGGGATTGGCAGTGCCTCCTACATATGTGAGGAATGTTTTTGGGGTTTAGAGGCTAGTTTGAGCCCAGCCTGTGACAGAACTATTGAGCTATCTGGAGGACTACACTCATTGCACAGCTTCATTTCTCTAGAAGGGAGCTCCTTATACATATATTGGTGTATATGGTGTCTTGAGGCATATCAGCTTTGCCTTAGCGTGTGTGGATGAGAAGCCCTTGCGCTAATCCTTGGCCTAGGGTCATTGAGCGCTCAGCTCATCTTCTCAAGCGTACAACTCACTCTACACACCGCAAGACTCATGCTGCCAGACGGCTCCACGGGGTATCATATTCCATCTCCGCGGTCCGACCACAAACATCTTCACGGATCCTCCAGCGCTCTGGGTTTATACGAAGTCCAATGCCAATTAGGATTGCCCAGGTCATTGCTGTGCGGCGCTTCGCGCTCGTCAAGCAACTGGCGCACAGTTTTTTTAACATTGCATCTTTTATGTGCGTGTGTTACTTTTATGATTTATTGATTAGATTGTATTGAGGGAGGCTGGTCCAGCTCAAGGGAGTGATATATCAAGGGTTGGCAGGCAGACCCAAGAAAGGTGCATTCCTTTGTAGTAGTGTAGGCCGTCTACGCCACAAGGGGTCGTCAAGGCTGGGCGTTCAAGGTTCTGCTTTAATTAGGAGGAGGTTTATAGAACAGACTTATAGGGCGGTGGCGATGGAGGGAGAGGTAGAGCTTGCTTGAAACTAGCCATGAGAACACGGAGGAAAACTCGGTGTAGCTGTAGAAGCAGCGTCCATCTACTCCAGTTTACTGATTCTTGAATTTGAAAGACTCGTTCTGCAGAAAATAATGTGTAGAGGATCTGAGAGTGGTCAGTAACTCTGTGGCGTGCGCCATGAATTCAAGTTTTATTAGGATTTGAATTTTTGATTGGCAAAAGCCCTGTGATGCACTACAATAAAATTATTGATTTTATATGTAATTGAACGATTTTGTTAGTAACACCAGAAGTTGATTTTGATTTCAATATTATTATATGCACTTTTTCAAAATTCATTTAGGGGTTGGCTCAAAGAGTAGTTTAGTCTCCGTTCGCAGCACATGCCCTTAGACGGAGACTGGATTAGGAAAAATATTGGCTACCGCAAAGGGCATGTATCGACTACCTACCGAAATAGCAGGTTTCTTCAGACGGGATTTGATCCAACCCGATTTGGACCATGAGTGTCGCAAGCAGCATTGCCACTGAGCCACCTATTAGGGTTAGACCGATGAAGAGGGGAGATGATCTCCCAGATGGCCCCTACGGCATTGAAACATGAGAAGGAGTGGTATCAACGTGCGCAAAAGAGATATAAATGATGGGATATGAGAAGGATAATTTACTCGATTTAAGAACACGGACAGGGGTTGTGGTTTTAGTGACGAGGTTTTGTAGATGAGAGCAATAGAATCGGAAGAAACTATCGTCCAACGTAACTGGGTATTTCTTTCGGAGATATACGAAATACACCGTTGTATTATGGTTCCGGGCGAGAGTACCTTCAAGGCTGATCATTCGTTACTATCATTGCATCTTCACAAAAGATTACTTAAAGGCAGTGTTCACTATGTTTGAAGGGCGGTGCAATTGATGACGTCACTAGATTGCCATTGTCGACTAAGCGCCTCAGCGCGTTGGGCGGGGTGATTGAGGCCGGCTCTCAAAGTCTTGCGAAAAATGGCGTTCAATGACGTCATCAAAACCGCAACACCATCTAGCTATCGTGATTAGGGAGCGTTCATAGTTGACGATCGTAGGTGCGATTGGGCGATTAGGCGGCCGTAATAAACCAGTCACTACGTATGTTATCTTCCGCGCCTGATCGCCTAATCACCTAATCTATACGTATATTTTTCATTAAAGACTAGTAATCCAATCGCCTAATCGCAAGTACGTTCGCCAACTCTGAACACTCCATTACCGCTTTTGATATTCATTTCTGTAATTGAAGACCTAAAGCATGTGTTATGGAATACTCAACAGCTTTGCGAGCTCAAAAACCTCATATATCCAGTATTTTGGAAGCTTTGTTTTTGTAGTTGTTCTTTAGTCTCTTCTTTTCTTCTTCTGTCCGCCTAAAATATCATATACAGGGGGGGGGCCAAAAAAAAAAGACATTTTGCCTATGTCGGACTTCGGCTCTTTTTTCTTCGCAGAGATTGCTGTCGTTGACGGGAGTTCCTCAGCAGAGTATTCCCTAAGTGTCCCTCTATAAGTGAACACAGGCCCTCCTTCACAGCCCTCACCGTCTTCAGAATATGACGTCATCTGTCACCGTCGTCAGGCTCAAGGAGGTCTACCGTAATTTCGTGAATCGATTTAATGTTGTGTAGTCTTCTAGAGGCATCAGCTACCACTGTGCAAATTCCCTCGAAACTAGCTTTCCAGTAAGGGTCGTTATGGTACACGATCCTTCGAAGACCCCATTGAGCTCGACCAGTGCACGATGTTTCCAGGGCAAATTCTTCTGATGCCGTCCACGTAGGTGGCCACCATAAGATTTTCTTGTAGAATGGAATGCGCTCTTTAATAATAAGTTGGAACCATTCGGTCTGAATTGAGCAAAATGTGCTTAAATCCATCTGGAAGTGGAGGCACAAAATGTCTTTTTTTTGGCCCCCCCCCCTGTATATATGGAAGCGTATATATATTTTTTGCTGTTCTGACACTTGTCCTTGTATCATCAAGAGCCGCTTGGTCGCATCTGCTAGTGTCGGTCCGGGAGGACTATCATCACAGTGAATGGGCGTGTTGTGTGGGTGGCGGACGTGCTGCGTGGTGAGTTGGCACTTTGTGCCTGGAAATTTGTCTACGAGTGTTGAAAACAATACAATTTAAGTATTATGATGGAGTCCAACCGAAAGTCAAATAGATCTTATTATGTCAGTGATTTTTGATTTCGGTGGTCTAGTAGATATTATTAATTGCTTTTGACCTACCAATGCAGGACGACTGTGGTTCGAATGCGAGTTTGCCGCTTTTGTTTCCCTGCCTGGGTTTTCATGCCGTTCTTTTCAGCCGTACAATTTCACTACTTCTCGAAATCGCTAATCCCTAGGTTCTTTTTTGGTCTTGTCGCGGTGTCAGGTCGGTGGACCTCGTTTGACTAATCTAATTTTGTCCGGACACGCTTGTTTGTCGGCGACTTGCAGGGTGCTCATGGATGGGCCGTGGCATTCCCAAGGCGATCTGGTTGCAGGAAATGATTATTTATCCTCTAAGATGTAGACGAAGGGCTTCACGATGTGACATTGGCCTCAACAATATGTACGAATCCTCAGCGGAAACCCGTTTATGGCTCGTTATCCTTGCACGAACACCTGACGATACGAAACGGTGTACAGGAGCTCAGTTGCGTAGATCTGTACTTATCGTCTGACGCCAATCCAGCCTCTTCTTGTAAAGAAGGAGTCAGAGGCTACGTATTCAGTCTATTTCACGAGACCTCTCCGCGGTTACAGTCTTATAAAGTCCATAGTTATCCTTTGGCTTGTTTCATTGTTGCTGGTAGAACCTCTTCTATTCGCTATATGTAATAGTTCTATTGCACGGAAATTTCACACCTCGATCCAGGAGGTACTTCCTCGAAATCACGGAAAATTCCTTTCTTAGAACCCGATTACACCAAAAGTACAGTCTTTGCCTCATGTTTTCTGTTGGGCGAAAAAATGTGGCGCTTTCCCTAATTGAAGCACTTGTTGCTTGTCACAATTTTTGTTTACCAACAATACTTAATTGAGTAAATAAGTGACTAGATTATTGAGTAAAGGAGAATTTTTAAAAGTTATCTTCCATTTCCCAACTGATTCTATATGTGGAATCTAGTTCCACATTCTCAGATTTGCAGTTGCAGGTTTGTTTCCAGGGCGATTAGATGCAATGTTTTTGATAATTATTGATTGGATATCAAAATGTGATTCATGAATTTCATGAACTGGTAGCATTAGCTCAAGATATATGTACTAGTTATGCCAAAACCACAGTCGCTGTATCACATGGTTCTCGGATCGAAATCACCAGGCCAGCCACACCTCTCTGTTATTTCGGGTAGCGCCTTGGTAAAAAAACAACCTGTCAGGGATGAAAAGCCATGGTTGACATCGCTGGCCACAGCTTTTGAGCTCCTTGCATAGATCGCAATGGGCATTCAGATGGCCATCAGACATTGAAGCCGCAAGGGTGGTAGCCCGTTACACTCAAGAAGAGATTGACCCGAGAATTCTAAATGGGGACTGGATCGAGCAGACATTTTCGGCTGTGAGAGCTTGAAATCTCCCGTCAACGCTTCTAAGGGCGCCTTTTGAATTGTGTCGTCAAATATGATCAACAATGGTTTGAATGTTTATTGATTTTCGGTCCTGGTGCTGGAAATGGAAATCAGGAATATCCCCAAAATGACGTCTCCGGCGCTACAAGATGATAGGATAATTGGCTATGAACCATATTTCGACGAAGGATAGCCGCTGTGAGTTCAGCTGACGGGCGTCGTCTCTTGGAAGTGATCAGCGCTGAGCCAGCGCTTTGTCATTTGCCTTTTATGGGCGTTGTCTGCTGACTAACAAATTCGAATGAGTCGTCATTGTTCGCGTTTCTCCCATAGAGGCTGGCCAACTGTGCTCAGGAATTATGAGGCAATCAGTTGAAGAATCGAATTTCGAAATCATTCGTTAATGGATCGAAAATAGATGATTACTATTATTAGACGGGTTTTTCGTAGTTTGAATCTTCCTAAGGTCTAATTTATTAGCTGGCGATGAGTCAATCCATCCGCAGATGAGATGAAATGATCTGTTATTGAGAAAATGGGTGAAGACCAATCAATCACCCGTAGTGAAATTCATCAACGACCGAGTTGGACAGGTGACGCCCATACCTGGTTCTCTTGCGTGGGAGTGGTCGTGTCACCTGCGGGGAGGGGGGAGTCGGGTAATGAGTCAGCCCTAATAGGCACCTTGTGCCGCTGTACGGTACTCTTTTAGGGGTTTATTAATAGATCGCTTTCGACTTGATGTATGGTTTCGGGTTACTTCAGGATGGCTGAATCCTTGTTTTTCCCACCTCGGGCTTCTGCACCGCTCCGTGAATACGAGTGAATGGTCAGAGGAGCTGGAAATGTAAGACTTTTAGCTCGAGCTTACGTGTAGACAATATTGGTTCTCTGCTGTACCACATACATATTACTTGGCATTCATGGCGTGGAACTCGAGAGATGAGCTCTTCTTTGGAAGGTTTGGGGGCAAATCTGTGAGCATTCAATCACTTCTGCATTTCCAGATAGAATGCAAGTGCATGGCGCATCCCTGTGTCCTATGACCGGAACATGGAATAGCGAGACGCCTGAAATGTTGGCATGGACTAGAACAGTAACCCTTTGGATGGTGTTGTTGCTTCTGAGGCGTTTTTCGTAGATTTGATCTGCGATCACGGAAAGCGGCTTTTATGTGACGTTTTTCCTGAGGTCGATGTCAGACTTTGCGAATTGAGCAATTCTCGATCCGCTAGCGTCCGCGGTCGCGTCGCGACGTACGAGCAGAGCGATTCGCTGTTTGCGACGCGACTGCGTACGCTAGCGTGTCCTTCGATTCGCTGGTAGCGCCACGCAATCGCGGACGCTAGCGAATCGCTCGATTCGCAAAGTCTGACATAAGCCTCAGACAAGTGTCAGAGTCCGCGACTCGCGCGAATCGCAGCTCCCGTCGCCGACTCTAACACCTGCCTATGAGTGATGACAGTGCCTTTGATGCTTTGGCACATGGCGTTTGAACTATGGGTTGTATTATAGAACCTAAAGACGCTATTTGATGTAGTGAAATGCTCATTGTTTTCATCCGCCGAGAATTTTCTGAGGTTTTATTTGTTCACTTAGCATTTATTGATCGAGTACGCCAGTATTTCAACCGTGGATTTTCTTTCCTATGAGCCTTCTGTTCCCTCCTCATTTTATGTTTTTCATTCTCATTTTTCTCATCTGCGGTGGTTTTACTTGTGGTCGTCCATCTTGCGTTTTCGGCTATCCTTCAGCTTTGGAACAATGACTTTGAAAAAAGGTTAAAGTGGTTTTTCACCCTCTTGTGAATCCTCGCTCTTTTCTGTCTCGCTTTTGAGATGCCGATGCGGGTTTTGAAGGGAGAGCGATGGCCCGAGCGCTAATCGAAAGACTTCCCGAGAAATGTTCAACGACTTCTTCCGTTCCCCTCGTTAGAATCGCCTCGCATCGTCGCCGACATCAGCAGAGTGTCGGGTGCAATTTGAGACGCCACGCGAACACCCCAAACCGGTCTCGCCCCGTCGACCTACCCTAGAACATTCCCAATTGATTGGGGTAGTTTTTCCCCCAACCTCCTTCAGACAGCTAACATCTGAAATTAATGGTGACCATTGGGCTGAACGGCTGCCGGGTAGGCCAGAATTAGAATGAGCTCACCTATTTGGGCGCGGAATCGGCCCTGGCACCGCCCCCCTCAGCCGTCGAGTCAGTCGACTACCGCCGCCATTTTCTGGCCTCGGGAACCCACGCAGATCGAGACCGAACATATTGCGAGTCATATTTCCCGACAACTTTTTCACTAATCGATACCAAAATTGATTGCATCACACGCCCTGCGTGTGGAACCGGTCCGGTCCAGAACGACCAGTGTGGCCTTCGAGCTGTTCGTCCCCCCCTCATTCTCAAGTGGTCGCCGATTACTGTAAATTGTAACTGTCTGTCTGCATCACTGAGTTCTTGCCCGCCCCACACGGCTGACTCACACCTTGTCCTCCCCAGCTGTGCCCACAATCCGTCCGACGCCCATACTGAGACCGCCGGGACGTGTGTTTGTCGCGTCTAATTGTAATCCGCTAGTGGGAAATTCCACTACTGACTACTGACTATTGACTGATATTGATCGACTGCTATATTCACATTGACTGATATTGATTGTATCGACCACACGCGCGAGGATGATGTCATTACCGTTACTCACCAACTATGAAGTCTATGTTGCAGAAGGCTGTCAAAAGCCGTATTGTGATTATCATCGTCGAATGGCCACCGTTCAACGAGGTGCCTCACCACAAAGTCCATCCAAACACATCACGGTGAGTAATTGACTAATAGTTATTGATTTATTGATTGATTGTAGGTTTAGAGGTGTTTTTGGATAAATTCTATTGTATAGTATTATCCTGATCAGCAGGGGGCGCTCAGCGCTGTGGCGTGTTGCAGAATGTTGTCGATTGAACTCACATCATTGCGTGATTGCCTGGGAAAATTTTTGCTATTTCGATTTTCGATAATTAATAATACTTGATACTTATTGATAATTACATCCGGATCTTTCAGGCCCTATATATATGTGTTTTTTGTATATACATATTCTTTTTAATTAAATCGCGAACTATTTCGCTTCTTCGTTGAGTGAACTCTCAGTAAGCTTTTCGATATGTGAAGAATTATATCTGAATTTTAAAAACTCCATTAAAATTATTGTGATGGAAAATACGTTTTTTTCTGATTTTCACTGATTTTCAAGTGCCCTAAAGGCAGCAGCCGCCTCAATTTGATGTTGATGAAATATCAAAGTGCAAGTTCTAGATGGGACAACAGTGAAGAAGAAACCAAGAAAACTGCCGAAAACCCGAGGAGGGTCCTTATTTCACCTCCATCCCCCACCTTTAGTTTTGGATGATGGACGAGTTATTGTCCAATAGTGGGCAGGTTCGGGTAAGGTCACCTGACGGAGGACACGCTCATACGTGTTCAAACGTGTCCAATAGTGGGCGGTTCCGGTGAGTTCTGGCGGGTTCTGGGTTTGTGCTGAAAAGGTCTGCTGTCCGCTGTATAACCTTACCCTTCTATGAACACCCGGCTGTCGTGACCGGTGTCTTTAATAACTGTTTTGAAATCTTTGAAGGCAATTCCACTTGAGTGAATTTGTAGGAATTATTGAGTTCAAAAATGAGCGTAGGTTTGGTAATTGGTCCACAAACCTAAGAATGCAAAAAACTGCTGAAAATGCTTCGGTAGGGTGTTAACGGGTGGACCCATTGGGCTAGGTCGTCTTCCTTGGTACGGTGCAATGCCTGCCATGGAGATTCGGCACGCATAATAACCTACAACTATTCATTCGCGGAATGTGACTTTTGGGCCAGCTTGGTTGGAATGTTGTGCGACTACTTTTTCGTTTTGGCCATGTTTTTGAGTTTTCGGCTTTTCTTGGATCACTTTTTTTATTCGAAAAATTCAGCGTCTTCGGCAGTTTTTTTTTTTACCATCTATGACCGCAAAGGAAGGAGCGATAAAAATGGGTGGTGGGTGCCTTCAAATTTTGGTGTGGGGATACTTAGGATGTTACCGCTCTATGGCACAGGAGCGCTCCGTCCCTAGTGGGCGGCCCATAACCAGGGTTAACCGTCCGTTGGACAAAGTCCAACGAGGGGGTTCGTATTTGGCCGATGAAAAGGAGTGGCGTGCGTCGTATTTCGGCAAGGTGGGAGGCAGGTTAATCCTTCACCAAGGGGGTGAGTGACGGTTTTTGCTTTTTTGAGTGCTTGAAATATACCTCTCCCTCCAGCGCTCCTTTCCCGCTCCGACCGCTATTTTGGAAGAAATGGGGGGGGATTGGATTGGGGCTGTTTCTGTCAACTTCAACGGGATCACAATCAAATTCTATTATGAATGCAGGGGAGGGGGTAACGGGATCGAGGCCTTTTCAGAGAGGGAGATCGTAAACGATTGAGTTTCAACTGCGGTTTAACCTGCCGCATACATCGAACTAACAGACGTTTTCTCACCTTCGAAGGTGGAACCGTAAGCAGACTTATTGGGTTTATACGCTTCAATGGTTTCTAGTGTTAAGACTGCCCCAAGTGGTGTCCCGCAAGGAGGGGTTCTTTCACCGGTGTTGTTTTGTATCTATACATACGACTTACCTAGGGTGGTGGAGGATTTGAATGTCAAATGCAAAGCATTCGCAGATGATGTCAAGATTTACCAGGAATTAGGATCTCGAGAGGATGCTGAGACGCTCCAAGAAGCCATTGAGGCAGTTGTCAAGTGGTCCGATGTGTGGGAGCTACCATTGGCTTCCAACAAAACTTTGGTTTTGCATCTAGGCAGGCCCCAGGAGAGGAGCGCCTACTACATAGGTGGTTGCGAACTCAATGAGGTTGAAGCGGTTAGGGACTTGGGATTTCTCATTGATAACAAGCTGAATTTCGAGTCACATTGCGCCGCTATAGCCAATAAAGCTGAAGTCAGGCTATTACAACTCTTTCGCACTCTATACACCAAAGATCCATGTATCCTCATCAAGGCTTATAAGTCGTACATCCGTCCTATTCTGGAGTATGGATCGATTATTTTCTTTCCCCACAAGAAGAAGACCATCTCCAGGTTAGAGTCTGTTCAAAACAGCTTTACTAGGAAGGTTCTGGTCCGTTCTTTAGGTTTCAACTACAATGTCATACCCAGGGCTGTTGTCAGGAACAAAATGCTTGGTCTGGAATCTCTTCTTCGCAGAAGGGAAAAGACTGATCTCATTATGTTATTCAAAATACTTGTCGGGAAAGTGCCGATTGATTTGCAAAGCCTCTTCACTGTTCTTCCTTCTGTTACTAGAGGAGAAAAGTTCAAATTAGTTCGTCCATTTGCTAGATCCAACACCAGAGCAAATTTTTTTCTCTTCGCGCTTCTAGTGAATTTGGTAAGCTCACCAAAAAATTCGCCATGCCCAGCAGTTTATCGCACTTAAAAAAATATTTACAAAATTCTATACTTAAGGGCTTCAAATTTTTCATTTTCAAATCTGATTTTTAGAGGATGGACAATCATATTCACTAGTAAAATTTTGTTGTTCTACTTCATTTTCTTATGATGTTTATTTTTCCAGTTGTGTTGTTACGTCTTGGCACAGTTTTGTTGTGTTTTTCCATGTACTTTTGTACATGCAAATAAATAAATAAATAAATACTTGAGATGAGGTAATTTGGGGGGGGGGGGGAGGGCCGAACCATTTCCTGTTTGAGTGCTTCCTTTCAAGACATGCAAATTCAGGAGGTGGCTTTTGGGGATCTTAGAATGTTTTGAAATTTGAGGGAGGGTCTGGCAGGTGGTATTAGTCATGCTTCTTCCCCCCCCCCCCCAGCTACAGTATCACCAACGTCAGCGTTGCTTTGTTAGCCGGTGTGAAATGCCATGTAAAAAAGTAATTTTCAAAGTGCAAACATGAATATCGATTATATAAGCACTTTGCAGTTTTTTGCTTTTGAATAATCGTCCGTCCGAAATATGACATTTAAAAGCGAGAGAAATTAGACAGCGAAAAATTTACATACATATTGGGTAATTCCTTCAGAGCGCAGTTGGATTACGGTAGGCCTCAAAGTCGGTGACGTCATCGTTGGCCTTTCTTTCTGTCGGGTTTCTAATTTATTTCCGTGCAATTTCATCCGCCAAGAAACGATCTCGCCCCGTATATATGAATTCATTTCCTGGAAGAAGCTTCTAAAAGAGGGAACGGGGCTTCTTTTCCGTCTTTTGTGGACATGACGAGGTTCACGGCCATCCGTCAAGGCCACCACGGTATAATGAAATCCCTCATGTGATGTCATTTCTGGGCTATTCATCCAGAACGACCTGTTTTTCGTCGCGGATCAACAAGAAGTGCAATTTTTGGGGTATCCGGGAAGAATCTGAGCGAACATCATCGATCGTAACAAAATATCACTAAAATCCCACACTAATATAAAGCGTTAGGCTTATCCGTGCCTTTGTGTCTGTGGCCCCAAATTCGGTATTAATCGAAGGGTGCGGCCCTGGAGGCGCGGGTTCAGCTCCAGGACGAAAGTTCAGGTCCAATTTGTGCCGAACACCTATTAAACTAGATGAGCTTCTCCCACAGTGGGCGGAGTTTCCACCTAAATGGGCGGTGCTCAGCACAGAAGTACTCAATTCGTTGCGGAGCTACCCAGAGGCAAAAAATGGGCAAAGGTGAGCAGCGAATCGGTAGATGAGATGAAGGGGACCCATTTCCGGTGGGCAGGGCTTTATTTGAGTGGGCGAAGTCCCCCACAGAAATTCATAACGCGATTCTTAGACATCCTAGGGGATAGGCAAAGGAGAAGAAAATTGGTATAGCAGTGAGCAGTTCTAAAG
>MU888469.1:0-14065 GCA_036418205.1 Ostertagia ostertagi
GGGGTGCGCACCAGCGGTCGTCAGGATTTGATTTTGAGATATGATGTGGCGATAGGACGTGAACACATTTGGTGGAGGACAGAAAGTGTTAACAGCTGATTGAGGCTGATAAGGAGGGTTGGAACACAAATGTCACGAAATTATAATACATAGTAACGCGCGGCTTAACAGGTAGCAGTGAGAGGCTGTCGCATAGATATAATGTGTAGGGGACGGGAAAGGAACACATACAGTGAGGACAAACGTGATAACAACCGATAATGACTGATACCGGAAGGTAGAACGCAAATTCGCGAGAATCGTAGCACGCGGCCCAGCAGCACTGAGACGTTACTTTTTAGATATGATGTAGAGGACGGGATAGGAACACATTTGCTGGGTGACAAAACGTGATAACTACCGATAAGGACTAATAAGAGCGACCAGTTGAAAACGGAGGGGCAACTGAAAATTCTATCCAGACGCGCTATGGAAAGCCATCCCATATTGATTGCAATATCGTGGTCAGAATCGAGATCCTGCGTCCGCCTGTTCGAGCTTCTCAAAATTCGATGTATGGGAAATACGATATGGAGCTTTTGGTAAACGCCATCCATGTGTCGTTAACGTGTTTAACCCAACCCACCAGTGGCTGACATTGTCCCAGGGGAAATCCATCTTGTTTTTTTTAGTTTTTTCTATATATCATCTGTAGTTCACGCTGAAACTTGGGTTATCAAGGGTCCTGATCACGATTATGGGATCCATTTTTGGCGCTGGCGCCAAATTGGCGCCAGATGGCGCCATGACTGAATTTCGTCAAATTCGATGTAAACTTGTATATAGGGGTTATTTGAGGCCCTGATTACGAATATGAGATTCATTTTTGGCGCTGGCGCCAAATTGGCGCCAGATGGCGCCCTGACTGAATTTCGTCAAATTCGATGTAAACTTGTATATAGGGGTTATTTGAGGCCCTGATTACGAATATGACATTCATTTTTCCGATTGCTAAAATTTACGCCACTTGCTACTGCAAAATTTTATACACGAGGGATTGAACCTTGGACCATTTCCTCACCTTTTTTGGCCTTCGCGGGGCTGCTCAGCGAAATGGACCTCGGTTTTCGTAGTCTACGCATGAGCTCCCATAACATACAGAAAACCGTTTCGAAAAAGCTTTCCAACATCCTGAACGACCCCCCTTGTTAGTCCTGATTGGATCCAATAGTGAGAAGGTGCAGGCGAGCAGGAAACAGGTGCTTAAATAGCGCTAACGACTAAAACGAATGTCATATTCGTAATCAGGGCCTCAAATAACCCCTATATACAAGTTTACAGCGAATTTGATGAGATTCAGTCAGGGCGCCATCTGGCGCCAAATGGCGCCAATTTGGCGCCAGCGCCAAAATGGATCTTATTTCGTGAATCAGCACCCTTGATAACTTCCATGGGAGAAGTTTCAGAGGCGAAAAGCTTTCAACTTTTTCAGAGAATTTTTGAAGTCAGGAGATTTTTTCTTCAATAAAATCTAGTGGATGGAGATTCCTCTGCCCAGGGCTGGCCTAGATAGATGAGGGTATAAAGATTATTCACAGTGAAGAAAATTTTTCGAAGACCTCCTACTGTTTTCAAAAATTCCGTTTGAAGCC
Source organism: Ostertagia ostertagi (assembly GCA_036418205.1). Lineage (NCBI taxonomy): Eukaryota > Metazoa > Nematoda > Chromadorea > Rhabditida > Trichostrongylidae > Ostertagia > Ostertagia ostertagi. The sequence goes on from MU888469.1 coordinate 1,632, forward strand.
CATCAGCCACCGGTGGCTGATATGGTCCCAAGTGAGCATCTTCGTGTCAGCCATCGGTGGCTGACATTGCCCCGAATGGGAAAAACGTGTACATGTTTGAGCGCGTTAAGTAAGTGGTTGGGTATTCAGATCAGGACAGAGCGCAGTCCTCCACGTATACTAGGGCGCGAGGCGAGCTATGCAAAGGAAGAAGAAGGAGAATGGAGGAGTGTCAATGGCGCTATCGCCAGATAGGGGGGCATTGTGGTCGCAATGCATATTTCAAAACAGGTAAAATTCTGTGTATAATAAGGACAAGCCTCAGATGCGAAAGAAAGAGGCTACAGATTGCGGATAGGCGAGATGTGTGCATTTTGTTACAAAGTTATTTGCCCGCTCTCCTCCTGGTGAGTGCTAAAGCATTTCCCGATTATTTGCGATGTGTCCAAAAGAATTAAAAAATACAAAATAGAAAGGAAAACCAGCTGAATGCCATAGGAATGGCATGCCGGTGGCACAGAAGCCGAATTTTAATACACGTTTGTAAGCTTTGACCGGGTTTGGGGGGGGTTCATTAGCAAGCAGGTGGGGGTTATACCATTCTACTTTGGGACGTCGTTTTCGAGGACAAAGATGCGGTTCGCCCGTATATTGCGATAGCCGCTGAATAGAACATTCGTTAAGGTAACAGCAGGGTGCAGTTTGATTAAAGCATGCATGCTGCTTAAGAGTGTGCGCCAAAATTAGACTGGTGTGGTTCTTGCACACGAATACGAATGTATTGGTGCTATTACTCGATATCCGATGAGTTGGGGTAGGCGTGTCACCGGAAGTGACGTGCACTTGATAGAAGCTATGTGGATAAGCTGCTTCCAACATACATCGCTGGATATCAGCAAAGCATGCTGGCAACAGCTTATCCACGCAACTTCTATCAAGTGCACGTCACTTCCGGTGCCACACCTACCCCAACTTTCGGATATCGACTGTATATAGTAGTGAAAGATAAATGGGAAAAGAATCTAAGGAAACGCTGAGGTAATAGAGCGGCTTTATTCGCCTTCGTAGATCGTTGTTTAAGGCAAATGAGAGAGCTAAGGTAAGCGTGGCGAGAGAGGCCGAGAGACCGCTACAGATGAGAGGGTGGCGCCAGACAACAGCCTGAATAAGGAGAGAAAGATTGCACGTGTGCAGCGCTTTTGAAGAGGCCCTGAGACTCTGCTCGGTTGGATTATTGTAGGGAATGTCAACCACGGTCTGCCAGTTGTGTCTTCAAGTTCCAGTTCCTAGCGCGGCCAAAGGTAAATCATTCGCAAACTATGACGTCGGCCTTACTGTGTTCACGGGAACAGAAATCTAATATATCTTACGGTGCAGTCCTTTCTCGCCATGGATATGGGAATGGTCGTAGGCCACCTTGGATCACCTATCGCCATTTCGGAGATACTGACAGTTTTACCTTAATTTTGGGACATTGTACATACAGTCAAATGTCTTTAGAAAGCTGGGGATTAGAATTTTCGTAGGGAGAAACAGCTCCAGCGTGGGTGAGGAAATGTATTTACAGCTATTGATATGAGAAATTTGTTTACTCACTCCAGAGCTCCTTAGCCCTCCGAAAATCCTTTTCCCTGGCTCACAATTACTTCATGGCACTATCCAACACCACAAACCATGCAACCTTTGAAGATTCAATTTTAAGGTCTTCTTGTGCAAAATAAGGCTTCCTCCAATACGCACAAATCATTGCACCCTCCTAGTGGGGAGCAATCGGTGCTCGGTAACTTTTGCTCACATCTTACGTCGAATTTTTTTTCAGCCACCGGAAGATGTGCGCGAGTTCTCCTCTTCGAAAGGCCAGAACAAAACAGAACAGATTATCCGATCCCTTCTTACTATGGGATACGATCTCGATGGTCATCCACTAACCGATGACATCATATTCAAAGAGCCGGACCAGGTGAGCCGATTTAGTGGCAGTGTTAACAGTTATGCCAACGCTGCGGTTTATGCAGATTCCTTGAGACAAAATTAAATACGTGTTGATTATGTAATCCAGCTTTTCGCAGGGAGGAAGCTTCGAGGTGCGAGCCATTTCGCCTTCACGTTCACACGTACCCCGAAGCTTCTCCTGCGGAAAAGTGGACTTCTCCAGGCGGCACGGGTCATGCCAGGCTCCCCCTCCCTTGCTGGAAGAACGCCCTTTGCCTTACTCTGTGACTAAGAGTCCAAGTACAATGTATTTATGATTCTTTCACGATAACTGAGGGCTCTATACAAGTGGGGTGGGCACGCCCAGCTTTTCACGCATGTCAAGTGACTGCCCTCACCCCCACCCCCTAGATTGGCTACACTCCCCCTGGCTCACGAATTCCCCGATTCTCGTGACAGTATAGTAGCGGGCAGCAGTCCCACTTACATACATTTCTGTTCAAAAAATGCGGCGTGCCCACCCTACTTGTATAGCACCAGCAAAACTGAATACAAAACATAATAGAAGAAAGTAAATAGGAACCTATAAACAACACAGAGGCGTAAAGGACCAACAAGCGACGAACCCTCGAAACAGAGAGACTGGCCATGGCGTCCTTTTGAAGCTCAAAAATCGATAAGTAGGAGATAATTGGACGGCGAGAGACGCAGAGACGTTAGAGTGCTGGTCAAATGTACTGTAGCCACAGCGTGCAGATCACGAAACTGCTCTCAAAAAATCTTCAGGTAAGAGAGGATTCTTCATTGTGGCCAATGGCAACGTGGGCTAGGGTTGATCGTCCATTGCGGAGGCTACTAAGGGAAGAGGGTCGCACTGATTGTGGATTTCGGAGGGGGAAGGCATCGAGTTTTATGAAATGAGCCCTGGAATTTTGAAAACAGGTTATAAGAGGGAACTCTTGAAAAAAGATTACGAATGGGAGAGTTTCAATAATGGTTCGCCGTAATGGCCCCGTGCTCAGTGAATATTTTATGGAATGGACCTGATCCCCATTTGGATTCAATTCTATTCAATCATTTGGGTCTAAGAAATGCAGCCACGAGTTTGCCCTCTAAGCCATCCAGCCGCACTTGCCGTTCTTCTGGCAATCCATTATAATTTGCCAAGATTTTTCGGCAATCCAAAATCCAGAGAAGTTCGTTGCTTGGAGTGGACAATCCATCATAATTTCCCAGGATTTTTCGGCAATCCAAAATCTAGAGAAGCGTATTGCTTGGAATAGATTGAGCTGAAACTATTAGGAGAATTGTTCTGGAGACATTCCATCGTGGATGATCACGGCGCTGCACATTATACGTAGTCGTTACATGACGTGGGTTAGGATATGAGGATTGCGATGCAGTGAAGCGATGGCAAACGTGCGCGCGGCTCCAAACAAAAAAAAAAAAAAAAAAAAAAAAAAAAAAAAAAAAAAAAAAAAAAAAAACAAAAAAAAAAAAAAAAAAAAAAAAAAAAAAAAAAAAAAAAAAAAAAAAAAACAAAAAAACAAAAAAAAACATAAAATAATAATTCATGTATGTAAATACGAAATAAGTAATAGGTGGGAATGCTGCTATGTTGTACACAGCAGCTACCATTTATTTCAAGACGCTTCATTTCACAACGTGTGATTTGTGCAAAGCCGTGGAGATTGAGTGCGTATGTCTGTGGGATTATTTTGGCGGTGACACATGTCTGGATATGAATTGTTGGGCTGGAACGGAGTTGAATGTCGTCGCTGAAGAGTATCAGTAAGTTTCTCGTTGTATTAGAGTGTCTGAAATGCGGAATTAACGATGCAAAGGCAGCTCATCAGAAATCACGGCAGAAGTGGTCGGTGATGCAAGGAAACGGCCTAAAACCTAAGAAAACAAGGCACCTCTTGTTTCGCTCGTTGGTTTGCGCGTCAGCCGAGTCTCACTTTATGCACCCTGTTAAACACTAGCGTTCTCTCTCTCTCGTAGAGCGTCTAGAGTCAGACGGCCAGAGTTGGTCAATCGTTGGTTGGGTGGTACGAGAGGTGCGGGTATGGCTCTGTTAAGGGCAGATTTGACGATGAGAAGTACAGTGCGTTTCAAAAGTATAAAGCCACCCATGAAAACTAACTTTCCGAGTTAAGGTGAGTATTTCATGGCTTGCCATAAACTTTATTGAATTCAGCGTGTTTGGAAACCATTGTTCTCTTTATTTCAGGAAGCAAAATGATTCACATACATTTTTATAAGAAGATTTCCAAATATCCCCTGTTTCAAAAGTATAAAGCCACTTGCAACATAACTCTATTTTTCCAGAGAAAAAGTGAACATCGTAAATATTAGTAACTAGCGTGACTTCCTTTTTTAGAAGTGAGATTTAATAGACCATTTGGCATACTATCCGTGAGCTTCAGAAGTATAGCGGGATTCAGGTGGTAGGAAAACGTCTCGATGGCTGTCTGAGGTCTCCCACGTTACTGTACTGCTTTCCATACGCGTATATCTGTCGGACAATGATACCCCAGGTGTTTTTTATTGGATTTGGATCTAGGCTGCTAGCAGGCCATTCCAGTACACTGATTTTGTTGACGTAAACCCGGTGTTGAGTGGACCGGCTGCGATGGATGGTGGCGTAATCGTGCATAAAGATGAAGTTTTGCCGACGACTTCCACACAGAAACGAGAGGAAGATCATTAAGAAAAGCATCCTGATTCTCACTGGGGTCCATTTGACACGAGACGAAAGACAGAGGGAGCACAGCATCGCTGTAGAATGCAGCTCAGACCATCTATGCGCCACCACCGAAGTCTCTCCTGCTAAATACCAGCGGATCTTTGCTAAAATCTCTCCAGAATCTGTGATGACCATCCGGCCCGTCTAAGTTGAAGTTCTTTCAACCACAGAAAATGAACTGAACACTACAAGCCATTAACTAAACGTCATGATGAAAGTGTCTCCCTACCCCCGTAGAATCACCTACCGAACCCCAACTCGTTCGCATGTTCCTCCGGGCGAGTTCGAGACGAGGTGCTTTGTGATGCTGTTCCGGACGTGGAGTCTTCATCATGGATTGTCGCACGATATTTGGAGCAGAGTTAGCGACCCTCCAGATGGAACTTTTCGAAGCAAAAAGGGAGAGCTCGTATCGGATCTGACTGATGGTCGCAGTAGAATTGGAAAGGGATCGTTTAATATGGCGGATATAATACTCAAGCAGAACACGTGACCTTTCAGGGATCTTTCCTTTCATGATAAGCTGGATTCCTCAAAAGAAATGTCGATACAGCTTTGAGAACGTCCAAGTTGAGCAGCAATGGAGCGATTTGAATGGGCAGCTCGATGTAACGTCCTCGCACGAACTTGCTCTTCCAAAGAAAACGTAGATCCACGAGATATATTGAAGACGTAATGTGTTTGTGCTAATTATGGCCAAAGAACTCCAAATGAGTTAACAGGAACAAAAATTTTTACCGCTGTTGCCTACTCGCCCGGGGTGGCTTTATACTTTTGAAACAGGGGAGTTTTTCAAATTTTCTTATGGAACCGTTTCTAGCTTATAGTGGTTTGTACAACAAAGTTTACTATAGTTTCAGAGCGTGCTGAATTCGATAAACTATTCATCAAATCACGGAACCTTCATTCTAACTTGGAACAGCTTCATTCAAGGGTGGCTTTATACTTTTGAAACGCACTGTTATCTTCGTTTGTAAATAAGGCGTTTAGAGGGTCCGTTAGTGGAGCACGGATCAGACGAAACTATGTGAAACAACTCAAAACCCGAGAACTAGAAAACCCGAGAACCCCTTCCCTGCCCATTAAGGAATCTTCGCGGAAAAGCTCCGCCTCCATTACCACAGAAAAACGATACCTTAGGCCCCTAGCCTCATGAGCATAGCAAAAAGAACGGAACATAAGCGTTAGTTTCGATAATACTAATCCTACACACAAGACAAAATGATCACTCTTTCCGTGGAAGATTCCTTTAAGGTATCATTTTCTGAGGTAATGAGGGCGGGGTTTTTTCCGTGGAAGATTTTAATCAACGCAGGAATCCAGCTTATTTTATTGTGTGAGTCATCATCGCCCAGGGTCTATTCGCTGCAACTGAGTGTCATCGGTACCCTTGCGGGGAGTGGTGGCGCACGCTTGTTTCTTCACTAGGTGAATTATCCGTCTTATACTTTCATTCTTATCGTGGAATCCTTCTTCAAGCTACTGACGATGAGGCACAACCTTCGCTGAACGTTCCACATGGTGAGGAAGTCGAGACTTTAGGGGAAGTCGTATGATCGAACACTCTCAGGCACCCAACCCCCACCCCCCCCCCCCACCCCCACCCCCATGTGTTTCGCTACTGTGACTGAATCTTCTTATCTTCCGGAAAATTGTGTAACTTTATCTTATAAAGTTATTAGTGAGACTGAGAGTGGATTTCGGGCAGTAACTTCAGAACGCTCCCGCCGCGCACGGGATCCTGGGGGGTCCTATCGATGAGCAGGCAACTGCAGCAGGGTGAAAATCGTGTCGAGTACGTGGTCGCAGAGGTACGACCCCCCCCCGAAATCGAGATCCTGGCACGACCCCCTCTAACAGAGCAAATTAATTCAATTAAAATAAATCCTGCAAAACAAATCAAAAAAAATTCTGCAAAATAATGCTAAGGACGCTTCATCTTGTCATCTATGCACGTCTTCCATCGCTGCATACTTTTGTGTACATACTGAAATATCGACTCGAGGAAAGAGGCATTAACTTTGTGTGACCTCAAGGCGAGGTTCGTTCAGAAACGCACAGAAATCCTGAAGACACGGGGTTGCGATTCAATCTTGATTCTTGCTTGAGTATATCAAAACAGCCGAGTGTATCAAAGGCCGATTCAACGGCAGCTGCGGCGCGATTGTCACTGGGTCAGATTTGCCGAAATTTCAAAAAAAAACGTCCGAATCTACACCCTCGATGAAAAGGTTGCATTCCTCCATTTCACAACCTTTGAAGCAGCTTGAGGTAGAGTTAGATAGAGCTGGATTTCGCGTTTCCAACAAGCATCGAAATTGCTCTGGAAGCCTTCCTTGCAGAAAGATAGGGTCTGTCAAATTTCGTCGAGTAAATGTCGAGGAGGCCGAAATTTTCACGCGAGTTTTTGCCACTTCAAGAGCAATATATCTCTTATTTGTAAGATCCTGAAAAAGGGAAGATAGTTTTGGAAAGCGGAAGGTTTGCGCTTCCTGATGGTCTGTTTAGTTTTCTTCTACAGCTTTTTGGTTGAAGAGATAATTGCGTCGAGGATCTATCGAGGTCGGATCCGGCCACCTGGAAATCCGCTCCCTCATTCACCATTGCAAGTGTGACTCGTTGGCAACACTCGGAATGTGTCTAGAACAATATCTTTGAACGCAAACAATAAGAATAGGAGCAATCGTCATCATCCGATTTGGTATTGGTATAAGCCATGCATCCCTCCTCCACTCACAGTTGCAGAATCGATTGAAAGGTGTTATATGATGGGGACCTTCGAACGAAACTGTATGTAGTAGACATAGTGTGTTGTGCTATTCCTGTAACCTAAAAAACAACTTCATTTGCCCAGCGCTTTTTCTTCACGGTTGTCGTTTTTCCGACAGGGTCCCTAACAACAGCGTCATTCTCAGCGAGGTATTAAGGGAGAAGGAGCGAGTGATAGGCGGAGGAGGTGCCTTTGCAGCGCGTGCGCACATGTGGCACTCTTCTTTGCGGGGATGCACTTTCATTCTTTGTACTGCCTTCAAATACGCCCTTCTCATGAAGGTGGAGGAATGGAGCGACTGAACCTGCAAAGAAAATTTAATATCATGTTTTTTTTCAGATATTTTCATTTTCTGCTGCGCTATACCCTCTTACCTATCTGCACCACGATACCACTGCTGTTACTGACCCCAAGAGTACGACCCCCATGACCCAGCCCGACAGACGCCACCTGATCAAGAGGGATTTCTCGACGAATATCACCCTGGTGCACGTGCCTCTTTCAAGCCGAGTCTAATCTTTGACTTCTTTTCCATTTAACGGTAACCGAAGGGTTAGTAAGTCAAACATCGGCGACGCTTTCATAGTCCGATTCTCTGAACTTATCAGAGTGCGGACCACTGCGGTCAAGGAAGAATATCTTCGAGACTCATTGCGCTGGGAGTCTAGTCGCGCATTCCGTTGGCAGCGACCTCAGAACGCTTTGGATTGATCAGTGCTGTGCTCGTGGCAAAAAATTTTGTCTAAAGGTAATGAAATAGGGAATTTCATATACTGTTTCACGGTCGCGCAGTTAATCGTTCGGATTTGCTGCGGCATCCACGGCTAAGTTCTACCTTTCGTCCTGTCTGCGTGCTAGAGTGTGTTCCATGGAATCCCCTCGCTCGAGGGACGAAGTTATTCATTCTTTCGTTCAGAGCTTTCGTGAAGAAGTCTGACCATCGGGCCGGCGGTCGTCCAGGTGTTCGTTTGACGTCCCGAGGGATCCAGTCGGTAACCGCTCTGGTCCAACGGTCATCGCAAAATCGCATGACGTGTCCGGCCCACCTTATCTTCGATTCCTTGGCGAAAACGGCAGCGTCCCTGATCTTCGATCGTTGGCGTAGTTCCGAACTCCGGATTCCCCTCTGCACTTGCGTAATGTATGCTATCCGAAGTTATGAAGTTTTCCTAGCATCGTCCTCTCGACAGCGCGTTGGATAACGCTGACCGCATGCTCGTCCTGCCTGCGCAGAGTCCAAGTCTCTGAGGCGTAGGTTAGGGCAGGAAGGACAGCGGAATCGAAGAGGTGGGCACGGAGCCGGATGTTCTTCGTCTTCTTCACTACTCCCTCGATGTTCTTATACGCTCCCCAAGCCGCTCGTTTCCTCCTGCTCAGCTCTGGATATAACCACTATTTATATCGGACTAAGCTCTGGTATTGTGTGGGTCGTCTACCGGAAATCATTAGGCCCTCGGTGCAACATTGTATTTTGAATAAGTTTTAGGGGGATTTGGACAGGAACATATTGGGTGGAATTCCAAAAGTTGACTAGACGGGACTAATAAGATCCGAGTAGTCTGCGTGTGATAGTAACGCCAAATTCTGCGATATCCATAGCGCGCTCCCAGCATCAGTGAGGCGTTGGTTTGAAGTGTTTGAAGTGGGGTGGGGGGGGGGGTATGACGGGAACATATATGGTGGAAAAAAGAAAGGGATAACGGCTGATAAGGGCCGATAATAACGATATGCGCAAGAATATAGAGGTCACTCAAAACCAGACTTTAGATAAAGCATTTCATTTCAATATTCTTTCATTTGCGTTGTTATCATCAGCCCGAAATACCACTAAACCGCTATGCCCCCCAGAGTTCCTAAAAATGTATGGTGTAAGTTCAAAAATACGATAAAGAATTGAGTGCTGGAGGTGGATTTTAACATTCACTCAATCCGACCGCTAAATTACACTGGCATTCGATGCATGGTGGTTGTTTACAGACACCACTTTAGCTCCGCACTCCACTGCGCGTATCAAACGGTGAGCTTCTGCTAAGATAAAGAGCTTATGTTAGCGGTGAATCTAGCGCTTTGTCGGCTGTCCTGTCTCATCCCGACCTTCCGTTTAATGCGCGCGGTAGCGTGCGGCGCTAAACTGGTGATGAATATAGCTGAGCTCATGATATTCTATTTGTGTTATAAAGTATCGTGTTGCGGCCTTGATATAAGAGGGCGTGCATTATGGAATAAATGATATAGCGGCGAGTGTAAACACGCCGGCCCAGCGCGCTAGCGTCAGAAAAACGCGACGGTACGCAACGAAATTTCATTTGAATTGAACTCAGTTGAACAGTCATAACATAAAGCCAAGAATTTCAAGGAAAGCATGATGTGGAAAAATTGCAACATATGGTGATACGAAGTAGTAAAATAGAAGGATAGTTGATCGTAAATTACTATTTAAGAGGAACCAGGTACTGGTTGCGTTTTCCTGCTTATGGTACTGAGAGGTCTGCGATTGTTAGAGACGCTGATCGCTATCTATGGGCGATCGCTCCGTCAACGTCCAGGCTGATGTTATTTAACGTGTTTTCGGAAACACAACTCAGACTTCTAGTAGTATATCGCGATGTGTTATTATGACCCACGGCAAGGCTCAAAAATATAAGGGTGAGACAAGGACTACCTCCATCAGCCTTACGTAGTTGCATTTCCAGTTAACGATTCCCACTATGTTACGCGTTTACGTAGTAATAACTTGAAGGTAACTATAAAAAACGTTGAACTGTTTTGGGAGGTAGACCATAGTACAAAGGAGGTACACAGCGCGGCTAGGAGAAGATTCCTCCTGAGAACACGCTGTGCGAGGAGACGGAGACAAAGCGCAAGCTGCGAAGAGGAAGAATGGCAGCGGTCTCAGCGGTCAATGCGAGCCCTTAGCCCCTTCTAGCGCACTTGGTCCCGAAAATGCTGCGACTCCAGTGCATAGGGACCCTAAAACTCCAATGAAGAGAATTGCTCCAAAGATTCCATGGCAGTCCCTGCTTCAAGCGAACCGTACCGGGTTTTTGAAGAAGATCGTACGGGTGCATTCTGCCCTGACATCCTACCCGTCATGAAAGAGGCTTGGATTTTATTTTAGTGTGAAAGCTGGATATACCTAGTTCATATCACATTTTCAGGAGTATTCGTGATATTTTCACCGGTTTGTATGAATCCTGATCCATCCGACTATCGCCCTTTTCTTTTGATGTTGTTGTGCGATGATTCCATACAAGGACAGCAAAATAAAGGCGAAACTTCTGGACTCAGGCCGACGAGGTATACTGAACTTTATGATGGAGGTGATACATACAACTTGAAATATTCCCGTCTTCGCAGTGTAAGCTTTCGAAGCTGGTGTACACTGCAGAGGAGATATTTTCTTTCTTGACGAAAAAGACACTCAAGACCACGAGTGCTCATCCCGGTCAAGCTGAGCGAGTTCTGGATAAGCGTGACACCTAGACGCGATTCGACTGGACTTTATGGTTTCCGCCATGTTGACGTCTTAACATCATGTAAGTAGCCACAACACTATCCTTCACTATGGGTCAACTGACAGTTATAAGTTATCACGCCAGATGGTCACGGGAGTTGGCTATTTGCCACCGCGTTGGTTGGGAGTCTGCGTCCAAGTTCCTTTTCTTTCCAGGGCTGCCAAGCCTAGCAACCTTCCAGAGTTGTTTGGCTGGTATTAGATTCTCTTCTTCTTCTTCTTCTTTCTTCTTCTCCCTAGCGTTAGTCCCGCGCAGTCGCAGGGTCCGCTGTTTTTGTCAGTCGTCGCCACTTTGCTCTGTCCAGGGCATCTTCCATCGTGGCCGTGACCTCACCTAGGTCCTTCTTGATTACGTCTTTCCACCTTTTCTTTGGGGCTCCTCGCGGTCGCTTGCCTTGCACTTCGAAGTCCATCGCTGTTCTTATCGGATGGTCCTGTGGCCTCCTTAGCACATGCCCATACCATCGCAGACGCTGTTCCGCACCTTCAGCTGGACAGGGGCAGTCTGCATGACCGCTCTGACGTCCTCGTTTCTAACTTTGTCCAGCCGCGCATCGCAGGCCTTACACTGTTCGGTACACCTTCCCTTTGAGCGCTCTGGAGCACCTTCGATCGCAGAGGATTCCAGTGGACTCCCTCCATTTCATCCATGCAGCGTTGACCCGAGCCTTCACCGCCTGATCCAAGGTATCGAAGTCCTCCACCCTTTCGATGGTCTCACCATGGCCGTCCACGATCGGCTCTGCACCCTCTTCAGAGCTCAGGAACTTGGTCTTCTTGACATTCAGCCGTAGCCACCTTCTGCCAGGGCTTTCTGCCATTTGGTATTAGACTCGTATCTTGGAATGAAACGCTGACTTGCGTTATCAGGCCCCAGAAGCCATTCTATCGTACTTAGCGTACTACATTGTTTAGTTTTTCTAATACCTTAGAGCCTATGCAGCTCATAAGTGGGCTGCAGCCCTTCTACCACCTAGGTCCTTACAGCCCACATTTTGAAAAGAAGGGTTAGGTTTCTTTTTGTTTCCTTTTCCGTTACGTTACATTCCATAGAGTTTCTTCTGCATCATACAGTGGGTTTCCCTTCCTAATTTGCTGGATAAGATTCTCAAAAAATTCGCTGAAGTTCCAAGCCGCCGCAAATCGTAAAATACGCGCGGTCTCCGACGAAGAAATGTGACGAAGAAATAGAAGAATCCATCTGAAAGGAGCTCTTCAATAGGGTGATAGTTTTGATTAGTTTAACTTTTGCAAGAAAAAATAAAACTCAGAGAACACATATCGTATCCTATCCGTGCAGCTTTGTGGTGAAGCGTTAGTGTTCGCTCTGATTTTGCTCAGTTGAGCTGCTTAAAATATGCCGCCATCACAGATCCGGAATTAGTCTGTGGTTCGCAATTCTATTCCCGTGAACTGGAAGATTGTAAACGAGTGACTCCAAAAAAAGAACAGCAAACGCCAATAGGGAAAGAGAAAAAGGACAAAGAAAG
>MU888473.1:0-13629 GCA_036418205.1 Ostertagia ostertagi
GGAACTGTAACAGGTTCAAAAATTTTGTAGCGGCGAAAAATGTGAAAAGAGCTCAACTGGGACCATGTCGTGCTAAGTAGTCACCTGGCAGAAGCCATGGTTCCACCACTTACCGTGAGCATACATTCGAGATCTGACCGTCTCACTGTGACAAAATCTCCGAACCAATCGTTTCCTCGTCGTTTGTACTAATTTCGAACAATGTTGACTAGAGTACAGAAGCGCCGATCTCGTCAGATAGCGAGCGAATCAAGCGACTTAATGTTTACCTACGATCGGTATCCTAGGTTCATGCGAAATTCTTAGGATTGAGCTAGGTTGACGCATAATGTTACACTCGAGTGCCAGTATACCCCATCAAAGCTTAACGGCATTTGACGACCACCCCTTGAGAAAAAGTCAAGCAGCGGGGGCAGATGCAAGGGATGTGGGCTGCCTGCAAAGTTTGACGATGGCAATTCTTCTCGAGGTTCTAGAAAGTTCCCAAAATGAGAACGAGATGGTTCGAATGTATGAGTCCATCTCAGCGCTATAGAGGCGAGGATATTTGCCAATTGGCATGCACGGACCGGCAACGGCGAGCTCGAGCTGCTGTCTGTCGAGTGTGCCGCTAGGACCGAACCGCTAGTGACACCCACACATCATCATCGATCATTGCCAAAGCGATCAATCGATACGCGATCAATGGCTCGTGGTCAACCAGAGGCGTTCTGAATGACTGGAAGTCAAAAATCGGGGGAGAAATCAAGTAAACCCTGTCTGAGGCGATCAGCATGTCGAACGTCATGAGTTTCCGTCAGTTCATTTTAGAACTTCGTCTGCTGCACCCATCGAGGTGCAGCAGGATCTCATGAGTCTGAACTGTCCATTACGATCCTGGGCTATGCGGGTGAACTTCAGAAAAGATAGTTCGCCTATGAACCAACACCAAAAACGCTGTTCGGTGTATAATTTTGATTTCAAGACCTTTTCCAGATGAATCCTTTTTGACCTCCCCCACTATTTTTTTCATGAGGTGGTGGCCTCCTTCTAAAACTCTTTCGAAAAAAGCGCAAAAAAACGAGGACACGGATATAGGGATGGTCTGTGGGGCACCTGTTGCGCTTTCGCCCCCACTATTTTCCTAGTGCTACACAAGAGAAAATAGTAATATTTATGGAAAGCATCACAGACAACTTTTTGACGACTCATTTGTTGATGTTACATATCAGAACTGTGATGCTGTTGGAGTTATCCGATAAATCCGGTAGAAGTGGCGTTTTGGTCCATGTTGTCGTTTTCCTTTTTCATGGCCGTCTTAATCCTTTTTCGCAACCTAAACTCTCCTATCCCTTTGGTGTCAGCTATAGCTCAGGTTTCTCCAGAAGCCCACTACCGATTCAGCCCAATATCCACTTATACATCTACCGTTCTGGAATGAACCTACATGAGTTGATGCAAAGAAAATCTATCTATGCTACTTTGCTTTTCCCATTCTGAAAATAGATCAGTGTTTCTCGTGTACTTTTCCGATCCCCTCAAACACTGGGGTTTGGTCGAATGGTAACGTAGCTAAACTCATTTCTTGACCTTCCACAACTGTTATGTGAATCTACCTCTTGTGTCGGTTTGTCATTATGTCGTATGTGGGTGTAGGTCAGTCCCACGGCAATGTACCCCTGGACAGTGATAAGGAAGTGATAATCACACTAACGGTTGCGATCACTATCGAATAAGGCAAGCTCTTGGCAACAAATCACAGAGTGGTAGAATTGCACCTGAAGATGCGTGCGTGCGGAGGACGTGTAGCAAGGAGTGATGAGCGCGGCTGTTCCCAGATTAAAAAAAATAAGGTATTGGGTGATAACAAATAATTCATTCGAACGAAAAGTACGGAAAGAAGGTAGGAAGGAGAAGGTTGTCAAAGGTTGCGCTCGCCGACCTGGGAAACTGGGGAAACCAAGTGCAAAGGGGAATGTCTTATCGTTAGGAATCTGTGATCTTTTCAAAAATCACAGACTCTTCTCAAGGGGATCTCCTAAACTATTCGTTCAAGAAACATCCGACATTTCTGCGGAGAAAAACGGAACCCAATAAGGTTATAGTGATCAAACTTGCAGTGGTCTCATGTATCGGCGAGAGTTACCGCGCAAGCCTATATTCCGTCGAATTTACTGAACAACCGGCCAATCGGACCCTTTAGCGTTTGAGGAAATTCTGAAGAAAACGCTTGGCCCACGCTTCTAATAGTGGTTAATATCGAAATGAATACTGTATGCTTGTTATCGAGCACTTATCCCGACTGAGGGTTTTTATTCACAACGAGCCCCCACCTTGCCTGTCGGCTCGAAGGCCTTGTGGCGGGGTTATCAGTAAATAATAAGTACATGAGTGTCCCGAGATATCATCGTTTGAGAGTGAATGATCGTGTGTCATATTCCTTCCACGTCTTTCCACATATAGCCGCAAATGTTTTTCTACGGAAGTTGGTCCGCTCAGTGGGTTATGATGTAGCTGCTGACCAGAAATGACGGTCGCATTGTGATTGCTTGGAACTCCAGAACCTAGCAGATCCCAACAGCTGGAGGAATTATCTTTTGATGCGAGACTACACAAAAGATTCAAACATGATTTCGAGAGCGCGATGACCTGACAAAGACGAGCGGGAAGAACTGGTGGAGTGTGACAAGTAAAGAATTTGAAGAGGCCATGATATGGCATGAAAATCTGAGTCGATTCCATAATAATACTTGGCGAAGTTGTTATAGTGTACTCAGCGATTCCGAGAACGGCTTTTTTTGCAACAGCAAACCTGCAACGGCAATCAGCTGACATCCACCGCGCAATCGCTGGCTTTAAATCAGTGTTTTTGTGCTTGTGGCCGGCTGTTGTGATAACAAAAAATGCCCCTCACAAAACCTGAACAGAAGATTGAAGTTTTATTGTTCCAAGCCTACAATAAGTGGTCGAGTTCGCCACGAAACGAAACTTACGAAATCTGCTTCAGGAGCTCGTATTGCTCATGTATGAAAGACAAGATGAAGCTTCGCGGAGGAAAGAGTTAGGTGGTAAGCGCGAAGACACGGAAAAACTACGTATGTTTGAGATGGCGGGCGTACGAGAAGGTCCTTCGACAAACGCCTTTCGAATACGTTTATTATTTACATGATAGAGGGGTACATGTAGCGGGCCAGACGTGGTCTGTGGCAAGTGGCCGCTACACTGCGAGGCGGGTGGGGAGCAATCCTGGGTCGTGCGTTCGTCGGCCACGCAAGCTTATCCCCCGGGGTCGATTAATTGGTTCAACTTGTTGGAGCGATAAACCAACTGATTGTACATCGGTGGCTCCGCAATAAGTTCATTGGGGGATAGGCCACAGTGCGCATTCAAAACGCACTAGAATGTAAAATGGAAGTAGATGCGTGCGATCGCAAAAGGGATGATTCACGGCATGCTTTTCTTTATCTTTTATAGGGGTAGGGTGCATGGAAGCAGAACGTAGTTATTTTCCGGGTGAGGGCCCTCTGGAATACTAGAAAATGTGTGATATGTCCGTGGGTTCGATCCTCGCAAGTGACATATTGGTTGCCGTCTAGGTGTGGCCTTCAAAATTAGCGAAAATGCCTTTTCAGTTGGAAAACTTAATTTCATGTCACTATAATGGCAGTATGGTAACTTTATACTTTCTTTTTTTAAAAATTGTGTGAAGAAAGTTCGCGAACAGGAGTTCGGTACAAAAAATTTTCTTTCGCTCCTTTTTTGCATTTTAAGGGTTCGCTCGGGGTAAGAACACATTCTCGGTTCGATGCGCGTTACCCTGTATCATCGCAGACCCGTTTCTGAGAAAGCGGCCCTTCATGGTAAGACCTCCTTATAAGGCCCTTAGTAGCCGGCCGCCCACAAGCTTTGGCCCGACAGGTACGAATCCTGGAGCCCTCGAGGGATCCTGGAGATACAGGTTTACGATACTTCGTCATATTGATGTGATTAATGGATGATAATTGTCGTGAACTGAGGAAACGTTGTGACTAGTGATACTCATTGATGTCGTCTTCTCTTGCGCTTGTTTATTCGAAGTGTCTTGCCATTCGAAGGCGACTAGATAGTATGTGAGTGAAGCGTAGAACGACATATTTCCATGCAGAAGTAGTAATGACTTGCTTTACTGTCCACAGCATTTTAATAAAAACGGAGAGATATCCCACCAATGAAGCTTGCATGGGAGGGTTTCCTATTGCATGGGCTTCAGGATGATTGTCCATTGCATGGGACTCACTAAGGGGGAATTACATGCTTCATGCCTACGCTACTGGACGGATACGTTTGGCGAGTATGGCCTGGTTCGTTAACAGCAAGAATGACTTGAGATCGTGTGATTAAAGCAGAGTGAGCACTAAGTAGGAGAGCGGTGTGGTTTTGATGTCGCCATCGTGAAGCTTCATTGATGGAGTGACGCTGAGCGGTGCGGGGAAGTGAGTGGGCCGCTCTTTCTGTTTCAAGGTGAGGGGCGGTGCCCATCATTGTCCCCCACCGCTCAGGGGTACTCCATCGTGAAGTTCCTTTTCGCTAAATTGTGGTCACGTGTCAGCAAGCTACAGTCTCCAAAGCTACACCGCCCTCCAGCCATCGTGATCACTGCCTTCAAAACACACCAGCGAACATCGAAGTGTATCCTAAAAACAAAGGACAAGGGAACTTCAGTTTCCATGAGTGACACCGCTTACAAAAAGCGGAAACGTTTGGGTACTCACTGCCATGACCTGCAATTGATGTCAGCCTTATCTCGTATCTGTCAGTGAGTTGAAGTAACTTCTTTAATGGAGCTTGGAGATGTTTCAGTGAAGGTTTGGCGGGCTCGAAACACGACATACAGAAGTGTTCATTGTCTTGAAGAGAGGGAATTGTGTTCGTGCACAAATGGTGCCCTCCGGGCTCTGATAGCATCAGCTTCACACAACTGTCATGTTTGCAGGCGTCCGTTCCTGCTTGTATGCCATGCAATTCGCCCTGCTCATATGTCCGGCATTTTTATTAGACATTTTCTTACTGAAAGTTTATTATCCAGTTTATTCATCCGCTTTTAGCAGCAACATTTTTAAAAAGTTTCTAAAAGCATATTTCGTGAAAGAAAGCCGATCTGACGACGTCATACCCACAGACTCGAATCACTATCGCTGAGCTTTCCGGCTCATATTCAAGTCCTGGAGGTCCTTCTGAAGGCAATGGGAGTAATACTGGGCTCAGAGTCTAGGTCGCATATAAAATTGTATAATAGGTTTTATTTCATGCGTCCGGATTTACCAAATCACCTTTCCTGGTGAATTTATGTTTTTAGACGAGTCTTGAGACGAACGGGAGATTTAGTCAATGTTACCTCCTCTGTGCCTTTCTATTGCCTAGTTCCCTCCATTCATTCTAGAAGAGCTGAGATAACCAGATAATATCAATGTTTGTATAAAAGGGGGATTTCGCACGAATGATTTTGACCTAATCACTCGCCCACAATCGCGCCTTCCCGAAAAGAACTGATATCCTCCGTTTCTCGCAGCTAGACGTGTCGTAATTGCGGACTTAGCAGTAAACATCGTGATGGCTTTGAAAAATTTGATATGGCATGTGATTTTTGAAAATAACTATTCAGATGATCAAACTATAGAATATCACTGCGTGAAATGAACCTACTATAGTACGACCAAGTCTCGGGCGTGGTAATCTTAGTCGGCGGCGGTTTAGTTCGATCTGTTACATTTATCGTTGAGCGTTAGGAATGCAATCGCTGGGATTGGGCTACTCTAAGGAAATACGCAGCCCTCTAATATCTATCCAGTCGCCAAAGAACACGACTTACATAGCATTTTAATGGATTAGAACCTTGGAACTACTATACTATCGCAGTAGGAGATAGTTCTGCGCAGCCTTTTCAGGGCTGTCGCCCTAAATAATCACAACAACCACTAACACTTTTCGATCTTATTCCGCTTCTGTCAGAGCACTCTAATCGTGCCGCTTAGACATGAACATCGACGTCAATCTTATGCACTGATTCAGTTTTTGAAAGGCTTTGGATAAGCTACCTCTACTTAAAATCATGCGTCCAAACTGCAAACAACTCAAAGAACCACGGCTTTAAATACTCTTCTCTGCATCCCCTTCCCATCTCGACGCTAAGCTATAAATTATTGCTTACTTCAAAAGCCATAAGAACATGAATAAATCAGCTAAGAGGAGAGGGGGGGTTTCAAAGCGCAGCCACAGAGATCTTGGCCCTTTCGAAAAAGATTATAAACATATACGAAAAAAAATAAAAAATATTTCGCCTCAGTGTTATCGATACGGAAGAGAGAAACGAACAACCAAAACAACAAGATATGAGTACAAAAAGCCAAGCAACAGCAAATAATCACGATCACCTCTTACCCTTTGGTCCTTTCTCCGCCATCGAAACACCTCAACAATCACGAAAGAGTTTCTAGAAGTAACCTGATTCTGAAAAGACTCAACGTCTCTAATTCTACGCACAACAGAATAATTAAATTTTTTAATATATTCAAAATCAATATAATCATCAATAAGTTCCCAACAATTCCCTTCAGTTAAAACACATAAAACGATATATCCATCCAATTTTGACAAACCCCGCGTGGGCCTAGCGCCTCATTGTAGATCGAGTGAAAATGTTTGGCCCAAGTGTGGAATAAAAACCGATGAAAAAGCTGAAAAAAGAACTCTGAACTTGTGTTAACATCATATCGACAAAAGGTCATGGAATATTTTCAAAAATAAGTAAGTCTCCCTGAAAATCACTACCCTCTAAACAACTCTTGTGGAACACTTCGCCATTTTCTGAAAAAAAAAACGCTGGTACCCTACTCTATACGACATCAGGGAGCTAGGTAGACTCCTACCGAGGAATCGTGCCGTTGATCAATTCCTTTTGGGATGCGCCACACATTCTACTTCCATTTGTACATTCATAGTAGCGTTGGGAAAGGGGAAATGTGGTTTTCTTTCCTTTCTTTTTGGCCGTCGTGATTTGCGGTGTGTGTTCTGCAGTTGACGCTCTTCTCGTTTTCCGGAATAGAGGGCACATGCACTCCTTCCTGAGCGCACGGGCAGCACCCGATCTTCACAGCGAAATATCGTCAAAAATGCAACAACGAAGCTAAATGCTAGGCGCCGTGCAATTAGGGGGTGAGATATTCCAACAAAGGGTCTGCAAAATAAATGATGATAGTACGGATGTATGCAAAGGAATCTAAGCCAATTATTTTGTGCATAATTAATTGTTGCTAAAAAAACACGCATAATTATGCGTCGATGTATAATAGCTACAGACAAGTAGAGATTTTTCTTTCTTGACGTGGCATATTGCAACATCTTGCGTTTTTGTTCTGTACAGGTTTAAAGGAGAAATGCGAAGAAAGCAGCTCCGCAAAAAAGGTCGCTCTTAAGTCTTCCCATAAGAAATGGGCCTGGCAATCTCATTGTCTACGACTCAAGGACCACGCTCTAACAGCTTGTAGATTCCTTCTCTCCAGAAGGGACGAAGCATGAACGTGGAAAAGTCGTCGAGTGCGTTCGTGACGAGAAAGGAATCAAACACAAGAACAATCAGACAGGGCTCTGTAAAACCCTGCCTCATTTCCCGGCAAGAGATCCTCCAAGCATAGAATCTAAGAAGATGCCCACGAAGACCCTTCTGGCCGTAATATTGAGAGCCATTCAAAACAAACTGGCAAGGAAAATGTCAAGGTTATCGGGAGATAATAAAAGGCGCTCACGTCGTTAGGGGAAAATTGAAGTAAGTGAGCCACTTACAGAACTTGGGACTAAGCTTTAGGGAGGGAAAGGTATTTGTTGGAGGAGTGTTGGAGAAGCTGAGCAGCTTGTGATTTGAATGCCCTGTTTAGAATGACCCCTTCCAAGAACATTAGCGCCATAAAAAAACTAGGCAGTGAAATGAATTGCTGGGAAGAGTTACTGTTCTCCTCAACTCATCGCATGACTGCAGTAATCACCTTTGCGGAATTGGGGATATTTTAGCGAAACGACAACAAACTCGTGTTCATCAGCATAGTGGGCTCGTCAGGTGTTTTCAGGGTGGCCTGGGGGTATATGATACTCCCCCCAATGGATAAAAGAGCCCCAGGGATATCGTCGAGCAAAGCGCAAGGCAACCGTCTTTGTTGCCGTTATCTCACAGGGGGCGCTGACGGCGTAAATCTAATATAGCTTTCACTGTTATGTATTGCGACACCTGTTATTTATACAATTATTCCAGGCTTGTTCAGTGTAACAAAGGCTGAGCGGTCCGAAAGTGCCCGCAAAAATATGCTTGTCAATATTTTGGAAACCTTTGCAATATTTTTGCAAACTCATTCTTTAAAGGCGTGCTCGAATCTCTCATAATAAAATGTCTTAGATTCCTCATTTTGTTCACGCCCTACGAAACAGAACACTCATCGCTGGTAAGCGAGCAAATTTCGTCAGAAATAGCAGAAATCCCACGACGCTCGCTTTGGTTGAAATCTGGTTACAATGCACTGGCTCGGTTCTACAGAAGAAGAATAGTACGATCCTTAAAATAGAGGTTCCGTTCCTGGGGGCATTCGAAAGATTACTCGGTGATCTTACTTTTGCACATTCTCATGGGATGCTCGTAATTCCTTTAGTACACTTTTGAAATACATTTTTTATTGGTACATTTAGGTCTAATTCTTCAGATCTTTGCGAAACTCGTGCAGAAGTATCATTTAGCCGATTTGAGCTCTCCTAAGTGTCGATGATGTTGCCTCAGGAATGCCCATTCGTAATTTCATGACGGGTGTAGAATTGTTTCGGTCTGCATATTAGCATTGCAAATGTCGTGGTATCTTACTTCCGCACTGTAGTTGAGGCTGGAGTAATGGCGACGAGGGAGACAAATGAACGCATTTATTATACGGTTACGTCCACCACTATCTTACTTCATTCAGATTGCTAGTGCGCTTTTTAAAGTGACACTTGGTCTGTGCCAAATAAATTAGGTGTGCACGCTCGGGATGATTGAGTTTTCATATTCCTTTGCAGACATAGTTTTGGTCAGGTATTGACTGCTCACTGGCCGAAGGTAGGTCGGAAGTGAGTAAGTTGGATCGCGATTCTTGTTTGGCAATTGAGAGCGACCTAATTGAACCAAGTCGTCGCGGGTCCATCGATCGGTTTCAGAACAATCACAGCCTCTGAGCCTCAACATGGAGCACATGGATCACACATTAGAGGTCCAAAGAAAGTTCCTAGAGCAGACTTAGGCTCGAGTAGAGTAGCAGAGCTCGAATGCTAATACCCCCCCCCCCCCCCCCCCCGCCCCCGCCCCCCCCCCGCCGCCCGCCAACGCCACGTCACGCTCCTCACACTTTATCTCCCTCAACTGTTAGCCGCCTACTAAGGCTGCTTTCATTTGTCCCTTTCTGTGTGTATTGTGAGATATTCAAAAGCAGAGGCCCTCTGTGCGTTGAGACCAGAGACTAAGTGACCTCAGCACAGTTGGTTGTCTTCTGTACTCTTTCTAATCCTCAGATTTTGAATGGATGCTCTTTCACCTGGGGATGCCACTTCACTTTAATCCCCTTCAGGCATCTTCGAACAGAATACTCACAGTGCCTTATGGTAAATCATGCAAGAACACTGAGGCAGTCGCAAGCAGTCTGCTACCTGATAACTAAATAGCTGGTGAGTGACTCTTCAACCAATTTGTTCGAACGGTTCTTTCGACTTACTTCTACATAGAAATACATAGACCAGGAACCAGTTATCGGCAAGGATTTAATAAGATCGGCATACGGTAATGTGATAGCTGGTTTCACATGAATGTAATGAATCCACTATTTACAAGAGCTTAATAAATTATGAGAGGAACAGAGAACGAACATCGACCCATCGCGTATCCGAATTCACAATATGGTTTCGGCCAATGGCTAGTGATATCTAAAATCAAAAATATCTCGGGAATCCAGGATACTTATAGGCGTCGAAGGGACAAAATTTCACGCACAAAATTCCCTAGGGATACAACTGCAATCTACGAAGAAGCTCAAGGGTCGAGGAACCAGAACTTGACTGCTTGCTATAATCCCATTATGTCAACCACTTGAACCATTCTAATAGTAATGAAAGCTAATGAATGTCCATTTTCGCTATCTGACTACATGTATTTCGGGAACAAGTCAGTTCTCTGAATGAGGAAATATATCGGCTACTTCGATGAGAACAGAATCACAAAAGGGCTAGCAATGGATCTAACGCTTTCATCGCATTGTTCGGACTTTCTGAAATCTTGAGATCGGCAAAATATTGTACTTCAAAGGTCCGAAATTTGCTATTGAAACACGTTATATTTTTTGTTTATTTCTGTTTGTGTTATGCTTACCTCCATTTATGCCTCTCTCACATGTTGGTACTGATTAGGTTGAGTATGCTCACGAAATTTATGCAAGGTTTTATTAAATCTCACTAGGGAGATCCTTCAACACATGCTGCGTTCTCTCAAAACAAATTCTAGCATCTTGCAAAAACGCATGTAAGGGCCAGAAAACCGTGTTTTGCTTTCGCCGAACGGATAGCACCAAGGAAGTAGTGATACCTACCGCTACTGGTTCGAATACCCGACTCCCTTTGCTTTCTATTCGGAGCAAGTGCTTCGTCGAATAACAACTAAAAAACAAGAATTAATCAAAAGAATTGATTAAACATTAATATATCATTGCTACAGGGGCGGAAGTGGTGTAGTGGCAAGTGGCACGCTTACCACGCGAGCGGTCCGGGGATCAAATCCTGGGTCGTGAGTCGCCCGGGCCAACCAAGCCTTCCATCCCTCCGGGGTCGGTTAATTGGTACCAGACTTGTCTGGGAGGATAAAAAAAGAGAGGGAAAGGCTAAAGGAGGGCTTTTCCCCTTCACCAATGTGAAGGAATAACACAAACCCAATGATTCCAACTGAAAGTTGAACACCTCCGAGCTATCGAATAAATTCATAACGTCCTCGGGCAACATCACGAACATCATCTGTTGCTGAAACATAGCGCAAGGATCCAGCTCAAGGGGGTTCATGAGCTCGACGGCGATGGCTAACCACTTCATATTCTGAAAACAATTGTAGCAGTAAGTGAGGGCTTGCCCCAACGTGTGGTGGGACCAGTGTGAAACATTGAGACGCAAGAATTCCATCGACGGCGACACCCTGTGCGATGCGAAGCTTGCAGATTGCCTTAAAGGAAGGGAAGTTCTCACCTCCTCCCCCTATCTACATGGAATGGGTACCCCCAGGAGGCCCGTCGCGCGGCAAAAAGGCAAAGTCAGCGGACGAGTCGCGCGCGTACTATAGGGATTTCGCGTCAAGTTAAATAGAGTGTCCCATTGCACGTCCTACATCGCACATCACGCGCTGCAACTCGTCCGCCGACTCTGCCTTCTTGCCGCGCGACGGGCCTCCTGGGGGGTACCCACATGGAATCATTCCGTTGCTTAGTGCGCCACGCATTCGATTGCCGCTCCAAAATTGTGGTATTACCAGTCAGAGAATGTGCGATTAAATGGAGTCTTCTGTCAATTGACCAACCCTTGATAAGAATAGGCTGGTACAGAAACAAACCATACGGAAGGAAGCACTGAAAATGCGAAGGAGACGCCTAAAGGAGATTAGGCACGCAGAAATATTCTACCGTGGGAAAGACTGGCTTGCAGTTGGTTCTATACATAGTGATGATTATAGATGATAGGAAATCACCGAGAATTGTTTGCAATTCCTTTAAGCGCCCATTGCAACAGTCAAAAAGGCCTTGAATTATCTCATGGAAAGGGAGAGAGTGAACAGACTGACATTTACTATTTGCGGGTGTGGGAGCTGAAAGCTGACGTGGGGGTAGTTTAGAGGTGGATAACAAGGCATAACGGAAAAGAGCAAATAGAACCGGCGCGGAATCCGTTATTGCGCCCGCGTGGGAACCCCTCCAACCCATTTAGGGCATATAAAATTTATGATATTTATTTATTATCTCAAAGGCATATTTGGCTGTTTCACAACAGCTAAAAAGTAGCATTGATGAACAACGGTGTTGAATAGATTGAAAATCACCTGGAATCAATTCGGCGCTTTCAATTCTAATCGAGCAAAGTGCTGTCGTATGCCAAGCAACGCTATGTATAGCCAACTTAGCTTTCGGTAGAAATTTTTGGGAAATTATAAGATTGAGGGGGAAAGGTGCAGTGTCAGTGGCCCAACGTACGGTCGGGGGATCAAATTCAGAATTGTGGTTCATTTACGTCGGCCAAACTCTATCCATCACGGAGTGATATATTAACACTAGCGTTGTCTCTTCAAAAATACAAAAACACTACCTTGGACAATGGAGGGTGCCAACGCGGCGCATTCCACAAAGTTGATGAGCGCTGAATGTCGTGTTCACTACTTTTCTAATATCTAACACTTTGACAATAGCATGACGCGCATGCGCGTCAGATTTTCACCCGGATGGGGCTCGTTTTGGTCGGTTTATTTGGCATGTTTCATATTTCAAAACTGTCTGGATGCATATCTTATCCGGAAAACTGTGCACCAATTAACAGTGGTGGAATTGTTGAAGGAGTAATGTCTATTTTGAAAATAATAAACAAAAAGTTGCCGAGATGAGCGCACAACAGGGCTGTCATCAACATGTTAAAATGCTGTAGACATGATCACCTGATTGTGAGCGCACCAATTTTAGTGTAACAGAGTTCCAGGGTTAACAGCCGACCGAAGAAACTACGGGTACCCTCATCACTGAATCAAGACATTTTGTAAGAATTGAGGTGTATTTTTGTCCTGACGAGGCGTTCAAAAGCACATGTTTTCCAACTCGATGTCAAATCCGGTCCTATTTTTTCATCTTTTTCCGATCAAGGCAGGCACGGCAGGGACAGAAGCTGGAAAAGAAATCAATTTTCCTCCAATTCCAACCTTAAATTGATCGAACTCTGCTAAATACTATCAAGGAAATGCTTTGAACTTCCCATGGAACGCTGATACAAATATGGACACTTAAACTGCTACGTGAACTTCCTAAGAAAGTTATGAGCCTTCAAAGTTGGCAAAAACGTTACTGAGGCGAGCTTACCTGGTGGAATCACAGTCGCCGTGGCTCTGCGCCAAAAACGAGTCTCATATTCGTAATCAGGGCACCCATTTACCCTTATAGAACAAGTTCCAGGCAAAAAGCAACCGTGTTTCCACATAGGTTGCACCTCATCATTAGCGTTCTTTTGCAAAGGCTCACAACTTTCTTACAAAGTTCACGTAGCAGTTTTAGTGTCCATATTTGTAATCAGCGTCCAAGACTCTATCGATGTACCTAGGTCTCCTTTCAAAGTTCCATGGGAAGTTCAAAACATTCCCTGGTAAGAGAACAAACCCTCCATCTGAAAATTAATGGTTACTCTCCACACAATCCCTGAATTTCACATTACCATCTCCAAATTTCCTAGGCCGGAAGATTCTCGGTATTAAAGATCTTCTTCAATACTTTCTACTGTTGCTGCTTGCAAAGGGTAGAAATTTCGGTGAGGTGTTGCGTCGATTTTCCGGGCTTTTTCCCTTGTCCCGTTGAAGGGCAAACCAAACTCACATCAGTTTAT
>MU888474.1:0-11396 GCA_036418205.1 Ostertagia ostertagi
GATTGAACAAAGCCTTGTAACCTGAAAATTCGCTTTGTTCACATGATGATGTTGAAATCCTTTAGGCTGGGGCAATATGAGGAGAGTTAGTGTAAGTGTGACTTATGTCTCAGCCTTCAGCATTGGTTTTCGGGTTTATTTGAGCTGATCCGAATTTAATATTCCTCTTGATCAGATGGAGTATTTGTAAATGGACCCATTTTACATATTTCGTTCGAAAATATCATTTCCTCAGAAGAATTTTCAAATTAAACACTGTCAAGGATATATGAAGAGAGAAATGGGAGAAACAAATCAAAAGTGTTAGAAAACCGCGTATTATGCTTGTCAAAGATCTAGAAGATCAGTTTTGAACCAATTCTATGCGTAATAATTAACTTGTGTGCAGGTCTAAGTTTACCTAAGAGCAGTCATTACATATTTTAATTCATAAAAAGTGAAACGGTTTCAATTCCTCATCATTATTTTTACTATTTTATAGGTTCGGCATTTCTGTCCTAATGTACCTATCATTCTTGTTGGTAATAAGAAAGATTTGCGGAACGACCCTCAAACCGTACGAGAATTGGCTAAAATGAAACAGGTATGTCTGTTTAGTGTTGCCTTTATGTGAAAAGATATCTTTTGTTACAACCAACCAATCGAGCGATTCGCAAAGTATGACATCGGCCATAGATGGTTTGGAGGTGGTCATGTTGAAAGCAAATGAGTAAATGGTCATATTGCTCCCATTCTAAGTGTAAGCAGAATGAATGCATGGTTTTCGAAGTGGGTGCAAGAAGGGAACTTTATCTCTTATTAGTAGTACTCTTTTTTACGTTTTCGCTTGTTTCGATGTCTAGCTCGATCTCTTCTTGAAACTTTACTTGGGTAGCCGATGAAGTTACATTAAATCTTACCTACCTGATGAAGTTACATAAAATTTCACCCTCCGGGTTGAGAAGCATGTTGCTGCACGCATATTAGGGTAGCTCTCATCATTAGGTTCAGATAATACCAAAGATAGAGCAAGTTTCTAATTTGGTACACAGTTCCGCTGTTCCCACGTATTTTTTCACTTCGATTTTCTGCTTTTGCAAGCTCGCTTGCTGGTGCACGTATGAAATGGAATTTAATCAGTGCTAGTGAATGCTTTCAACAATGCTGTCATTTCCACATTTTACACAATGTATGGAAAATCACACTTTCCCAGTTGTCTTGTTGATATTTCATTTCTTTCCACTAGAGTTATTATTTCCGTTTCATAATTAAGCTGGTTTATAGGAACCCGTTAGACCTGAACAAGGGCGTGCGATAGCCGAGCAGATTGGAGCTTTTGCATATCTAGAGTGCTCAGCGAAAACTAAGGATGTGAGTTGTGTTTTTCATGACAAGTTATCCGTTGTTTCGTTGGTCTAAATTAAGGTTTCCAATTTTAATTACGTTTTTGCAGGGAATCCGCGAAGTTTTCGAAAAGGCAACGCAGGCAGCACTTCAGCAGAAAAAGAAGAAGAAGAGCAAGTGTATCCTACTGTAGAACATTGTGTTCAAGTTCGCTTTGCTTATTCTCTTGTCCACGCATCACTGATCACGACGTTTTCTTGTTATACGAGGCAGAGCCATCGTTCTACTAAATCCCGTGTAGCTGTCTTCACCTTTCTCTTCTCCCCTGCGATCTGCCGAGGTGCTGCCGGCCCTAGCTATCGATTTTCCCTTCTCCATTTTCTGATCTTGAATGTGGTCATTCGTGCGCCTAATTCTCGTGACGGTATTTACACCTACCGGAAACATCTGGCCTCATGTATTGGCTTTGTTCGTCGTATCGATTGGCTATTTTGTAAGGTTCAGATTGTTAAATTTGCACTGTAAGGATTTACAATTCTTATCACTTTATTCAAGATAAATGATTAATAATTGCTCTGTGAGAATGTAAATAACTTGAAATTGTTCATCGATTAGAAGAGTTGATCGAGAAGAGAGTCGTCGGCATCATTAGGAATCGTGACGCAAAGCTTCTCATTCTGTAAAATGGTTTTAAAAATGTGTCAGTTTGAGTTTAGTGTTCACATGAGGAGCTGTTAGGCTGCAGCCGAAGTATGCTGATGAGTGTGCCTTGGCAAGCAAGACTTGCTTTACCACCTTTTAGACTATCGTGCGCGAGCTTTACTGCCGGGAGTGTGACTGACCTGTCTGAGTATCGTACTGAATTTTGGTTTGGAAAAAAAAATCTGAGTGGGTTCAACACCCTCGGCTTCCAGGACAGGGGCGGTCGTAATCAGATTTGACCAGTTAGGAATAAAAAGGGGTTGTGTGCGGAAATTGGAAGGCGTCTCAGCTTCAGAAGAGGGGTGTTTTTTGGCGGGTAACTTTGTGGAAAACTGCAAAATTAGGTATGAAGTGGACTAATTTAGAACGGTCGGCCATTTCTTGGGAAAATGTTCATCCTACAACGGAAACAGCCATGGTGGGTGAAGGGGGGGGTGGAGGATGTGATAGGGGGTCATCATTCTCGTCAGGGACCCTTGTAAGGTCTTATGGTAGAGTTCGTAGGTGAGATGCTCTGAAAGAGGGAACTCGGTTGTGAGTTTTGGGGGGGGCCCCGAAATGGGCGAACGCTGGCGGCTGGGACCCTGTATTGGGACGTAAGACATTGCCTCTTCCTCTGCCTTGGCTTAGCAAGGAGAGGACTTAAAGTTCATGGAAGTTCATGAGTTTCTAGTTCCAGGAAAGATCTTTGTAGTAGCAGATGTGTTAATTGTTTTGAAATCGGGCATAAACTAGTTCAGAGAGGAAAGAAAACGGGCGTCGAAGAAACGCATGGTGCAATTCACGGAATCCATTGACTGGTGCCTGTTCGCTTTTATAGGGGTCAGGTCGGGAGCTTGCACGGCGGGCATGGATCGAGAATGATAGCTGATTTCTGGTAATGATAGTTGTAATTAGAGACAATCGGTAGAATACAACTGCAACAGGCTAATCATTTCATTGGCAGAAAACATTAACATTTTGTGAAGGCCGTCGTCACTTGTGGTGCATGGTCTGCACTCCGACTTCTTTCTCGCTTTTTGAAGGGGAGGGTACAAGACAACGGTGATGGCGTGATTTTGATCTGAATGGTGCTCAGCCGAGGAAATGGGTAATGTCCTTCCGCTATTCGTGTGCGAGAAACAATCAGTACAAAACAAAAAAAAAAAAAAAAAAAAAAAAAAAAAAAAAAAAATAGGAGCATTGCCATTTCCTTGGCTGTCGTTTGTGTCTAATCTTCCTTGCTTTGCACTCTTTCTTCGACCTTATGACCGTAAAACGCAATTTTCTATCTGCTCACGATGAATTTGAGCGAATGGCTTCCCCTCATGACGCCACATTCGATAACTCCACGCGGATTATGATCGCTAACCAGAGACTAAGACTTCTCAAACCGAAAATTCCTTCTCCGGTTCTGTTGACTAGATGTGTAATGTCGAGACGGGGTGTACGATCTCCATTTCCACATGCAGTATGGTATATCTTATCCTCTTCCCTCCCCTTTCATGAACAACGCCTCCAGATATGGTGACATTTCTGAAGGAGGCTTCGAAGTAGGCATGGGTTTTTCATTGCATTTTTTTTTTTTATCCTTCTTTCTCTTTTTTTTTTCTTTCTTGTTTTTTTTTTTTTTTTTTTTTTTATTTTGTGTGTTTGAACCACTCAGCTTTGTTGTTGCCTTACTCTGGCATAAATAAAAATGATCCATGTAATGACTTGAATAGCTCTTAGCCTCAGCAAGTCGTTATATGTGCCAACTGGTATGGTGGACTTCAGGCTAAAACTGAATGTGTTCACCTCATAAAGGGACTCACCGTTAAGCCACAAAGCGAAAGGATCGGAGAACGGAAAAGTCATTGTGGAGAGACAGGTGGAACTGCCAAGGGTGCAGACCGGACATGCATTCGATCAAGGGTGATGCCTAGCGATTAGCATTGCCTTTCCCCGCGCGCAATCGGCGATCTATCATGGCCTTCCCCGCGGCGCAATTGGCGCGCTATTGGCGCGGTACGCCCCCTCTCGCGTCGTCTCGTGTCTGAGTCTCTAGCCGTTCAGCAGAGAGAGCGTTAGCGTTGAAGAGGGCAGCACCGATGAGTCGCATCAATGCGCAAATCAACGGGCAAGGAAGGGTCCCATTTCTCGGGTTCTAGGCCATTTTCATGGTTTTTTCTTCCGTGTATCACTGACCATCTCTAACTTAAATTTCAATGGGCTGCCTTTTCACCGTAAAATCCGTCTCTAAAGGATCAGTCAGCACCGCCTACTTTTGTTATTACGACCATTTGAAAGCAAAACTGGATCGTAGTGCGACTGCTATTTACTTGAAGGTACATTATGCGATTGAACAATCAAAAGAAGCGAAAAAGTATCCATCCTCAAAAACGCGTAGCATGCTGATCGTATAGGTGGAGTATCCGCCTGTCCATACGAACCTAACTGATTATCTGTTTCTCTGATATGGACTTTGTTTAAAGATTTGATGAATTTTTTGTTGATTCAGCCAAAGATGTAATTTTATAAAATAAAAAAAAACTTAAAATTTGTAGCGAAATAATTTGTGCTTTTTTTCAAACTCGAGTATGATGTTTACGTGTGTTACAAGCGTTGTTGCACGGGGTAAAACTATTTAAAAAAGGGGCAGATACGGTAAACAGGCGAAGCCAGAAGTAGGGCGCTGAACCAGTCCACTAGAAATGACCCACCTAAGCACTGACATCGCTCATCTCTCTGTAAAGGAGTTTACCAGTAACGGTGAGGCGCAAACTCCGCCCATACGATCAGTGCGCAATGTGCTTTCAAGTATTTTTAGCAAATTTTTCCGCTTTTTCAGTACTAGTGAACCAAACATCACATCTTCCTTCATTTTCAGATACAACCAACCACATCAGGCACGGAATAGTTCCTCTGTACCTCCAATTTCACGTAGGTTCACCATTCCAAATATGTTCTAGTGCGAAATTATCGGCAGCGGCTAGTGAAGTATGTTTTCTGTCATTGAAGGTCTATTTCTGGCGCTTGTGTGGTGCTACTCATTTTCTAAGAATGGCCTTCTTGCAGAACAGTTTCTGGCAAGACAGCGCTCGGTTTCCGGCTCGCCGATGTCATAGCAATAATAAATGGAGCTTTTGTGTCTCACCAGTGTTTGCGTTCTCTGAATAGCTTCACGCGCCTTTCGGTTTCCTGACCAACTACGCCGAGCCACTCCATTAGAGACGTCCGCTCTTCGCTTCCTGCAAAAACGAATACAATTTGGTAATTTATTTCAAAGGATCTAGTTTCTTCTAATAGTTCTAGTTAAGCAGAAGTCCACAAATTGTTGCCATATCAGGTCCCAATTGTAATTTTGAAGTCAAATGACGCTGCTCAAAAACCACCATAAATTGGAGAAAAGTGGAAAAAAAGGGCAATTGCCCAAAATGAAATGCTTGAATCGGATTCTGTTCCCAGCATTCGCGCTACTGGATTGCATTTGCTGTGTTAGCCTAATTTAAGCTGATGTGATCGGCACCTCGGTTCCGTCGAGAAGTAATCCGAAGCCTCCGTTGATCACGTCACCCCATCCGACTCCGCCTCCGTTGTGCAATGACACCCATGTGGCGCCGCGGAATGAGTCACCTGAACCACGACATATAGCTACATTTGTTCAAAGAAAACGATCCAGACTTGTTTTGTTTATGAACTGCTGTTTTGACACTGCAGTTCGTGTCGAAAGTTTGCGGTGCTAACTTAGTTGGGGGGGGGCCACGCGGCGGCGCGGCAGTCTGCTCACCTGGGCTCTCTCGAGCGAGACAGTGTAAACTCGAACATTCCAGCTTTTCACGCATGTCAAGTGACTGCCCCACCCCCCCCCCCTAGACTGCCTACACTCCCCCTGGCCCACGGATTTCCGAACATGCCAGGCGAGCAGACTGCCGCGCCGCCGCGTGGCCCCCCAACTAAGTTAGCACCGAATTTTCGTATAACTTCGTATGGGGAAACCTTGAGCACATGCAGGCTCCAACTAAGTCCTTATATACCATTAAAGAGATTTGAGGCTAGAGTGAAGTGATGCCCGTCGGTAATGGCGTAGCACCAATTGATCCGGGGCAAGCAAGTGATGCACGTTCGGAATCCCACTCGGCGGCGAGATCTGCCTACTGAGCATTCTTTAAACGATGAGGATCTGCCAATGAAATTTCGCACCTTTATGGAACGTTTCTGAACAGCATATCGGCCGCTAAGGCACTACCGTCGCTGATGTCCGATGTTTCGCGAAACGGCGAGTCAGTTCCTGAGACATCATGATGGTCCCTTGCTATGACGATTGGTGCCTGCAGATAGGAGTTTGATTTCATCAAAGGTCGCTTTGCGAGTGCTATATCCCTAGGAAGCAGGATGAATAACGGTCGAGGAATTCCTCGACCATCGCTCTCTGCTGTGCGAGAGTAGAGCCGATAGTGAATGTACGCGCGGAGAGCACAGACGGCTCGCGGGTGGCGAGAGTGAATATCCGCGCGCGAGAACGTAAAGGATCAGGCGAAAATCCTCGACGTGCCGTTGAGGAATCCTCAAGCAATATTCATCCTGCTAGGGAGTATAGCGCACGCTTTCGTGCGACGAACGTTTCTGAAAAAAGGATGCATTTCCCCTCATCGATGATCATTCCTCCTTGGTACCTGACTCCCTCCCCCCCCCAAAAAAAATGGTGAGCTTTTGTGCTACCTCGTCCCTAACTAAGTATTCGCTACGAAGAGGTTGGGTTATGGAAACAGAAACGCTTATTCATCAAAAAGATAATGCATTAAGCTTCCGATGATCCTATAGCTGGCTGTCATTTGAAGGTGAATGATGAGGAGGATGAGAAATGAATCGTCACCTTTGAGGGACAGCTTCTTGGCCCGTCATGCTTGCTCCGAGACAACTATATTGTACAGAGGACCGCTTTACGGCAGCACAAGTGAAAATTCCCAATTCAAACATAGGAGTGTGTGGCCGCAGATTCTACGGCAGGTGAAATCGGTCGAGAATTCGTCCAGATTCGCCTGTTCAGTCAGCTCACCCTCGCGGACGCTCACTCTTGCCATTATTCTCCCACAGTACAGAGCCATGGTCGGAGGAATCGAGCAGTTAGAGGAGCGAATTTTCGTCCCCTTTGGCAAAGCATCAATGCCAACCACCTTCTGCTCTTTCTCGCTCAGAATTTATAAAATGCTCATTTTCATATTTTCATATGATTTTGAAAAATCTGGAAATACAGGGAACTATTGTATAAAGCGGCTTTCGCATCTCAGAGATCTCGTCCTACTATTGAACATGTAAGAAAAATATTGACGCACAAAGTTTTGGCCAATTTGTATTACTAACGAGGCGGGCGGCATATAGCGCTTATAAATAAAAATTTCACAATTTCTCTCGTCCACTCACAGACACTCTTCCGCTTCGGACAGCGTCGTTGAATGCCAAAGCGAGGGCAATCCGCCCTTCTTGGTCAGAATAGAGGATTCGAGCTTGACTTCCGACCACGAGACGATTCTCCGCTGCACCTTCAATCCACTTCTTGTTGTCTGTGTACTGCTGCAGTACATGTTCTGGCACTGAAAGTCAACGGGATTCAATCTGATGAAAGCACGATTGCTTCCCTTGTGAAATTCAGTTGAAAACGTGGTCCCAAATAAATTTCTCCCGGCAGAACACGATAATGAGCCAACACTTGACGATCGGAATGTGATTAGCAACAAATTTTAGCTTCTGAGTAGGTATAAATCAAAGCGATGGGCTGGTAAGAATTTCACCTTTCGTTTTCAGGAGATTTTCGATCACCTCACACGATATGCGATCTGTTTGCGCAAGATCGTCAGGTTCTTGAGAGGTGCACACCCAACGGAAAGGCCCGAATCCCATCGAGAAAATGTCTCTGAAATTAAATGGCTGAAACGACGGCCATTTCAGGCTACAAATTACACGCGATGAATCACTCAAGTTGATAACTCATTCATGCAGCACGCCATCGCTTGAACGTTGAAGAGAACACGATGAAATTTTTGACACCAATAGTTCAGGGTCCCAAAGAAAACATTGTCAGCTTTCCTTTATCATTGCCGAGGAGGCCATGATAAAAATGAACTGCTTTCTAATTTATGTTATGTGCCATATTTGCCACCCAACCTCCATTTCTAATCGTGGGGTCTTTTGAGATTATAGGTCGGGCCAGTCAAAGTTTAGCTCTTTATATTGAGATCCTTCGTTCTGTCGAGGGGGACGGGAGGGGGGGGGTGCTGAGGGAAGGAGATGGTCAGTGTTTCCACTTTTTCTATTTCGCACTTCTAAAATGATTAACGACCGCTACTATGGCTGGTATTTCTATCGCTGCGGCTCGCGATGGAAATGCTACCACAAAAATGGAGTTCTAGTGGAATAGGAAGCCTTATACACGGCTCAAGCCTGGGCCAAATGGCTAACAAGGAGGGTCTTTCAGGACATGGAGCGTTTTTTCGAAATGGTTTTCTGAATGTTGTAGAGGCTCATGTGAGGAACACAGAACCATGGTCCATTTTTCCTGAACGCCCCTAGGAATGTCAAAACAGCGGGAAGAAATGGTCCAAAGTTCGATCCTCCGTGATGACAAATTTTTGCAATTTATGTTGGCGCCTCCAAATTGCCGCAAAACACGACAATGACATCTATTCTCGACGATTTGGCGGCAATCTGGGGGCGCCAAACTATATTGCAAAAATTAGTCATCACCGGGGATCGAACTCTGGACCATTTCTTCACCACTGTTTTGACATTCCTGGAGGCGTTCAGGAAAAATGGATCATGGTTCTGTGTTCCTCGCATGAGCCCCTACAACATGCAGAAAACCATTTCGAAAAAGCGCTCCATGTCCTGAAAGACCTTCCCTTGTAAGTTGCTTCGTTGATAATTTCACCTATTTCTATGTAAATCAGGAGCCCCATGTGTAAATCCATAGTTCCATCCATCGCATTGTTCAAGCCAGCTTATTTTAATTATGGCCTCTGATGGAAGATTTCAAGCATGTGGACGATTTTGACTGCCTGTTGCTCAAATTAGCTTCGAGTAATTCGTTAAGCGCCCATCGATACAAATCCAACGCATGTTTTCCTCTCCTCCAACGACTTACATACGTAACGAATATGAGCCGATCCTCTAACCGGATGATTGCTGGCTACCGCGATGCGATATGAAGACCTTGTGAGTTCCCATTCCCAACCCGCCCCACAGGGAATGGAAATCTGCAACGATCGGTAAAAAAGGGAATAATTCAGAACAAAATGTCCATATTTATTTTGCCTCTGAAAATCAATGCCTCCAACTTTCCTTTCCCTCTCACTTCGCTCTTTGAGTACAACAAGAATGCTAATAAATGAATATGCATTTTTCGATTGACTTCGTTCCAACTTTTTACTATGAAAACAGAAGTAGCATGGAATGGTGCCCGGGTACCTTGTAGCGCATTTGTCCCGCCCATAAGAGGGCAGAATCGAGTCCCGTCTGGGCGGGACGTTGTTCACCGACCCCGGCATCCCTGTAAAGCATTAGGAAAAATACTCAGTGTCAGGTGTACATAGTTTTCCCCTAGAACTTGAGCTGCGCATCAGATGGACAATCGGGCAACACCACCGTACGGAACATTACAGTCATGGGCCGTTTCTGACGCGTCTAATCAACCCCCATACTCCAAGCTTGGTAATGGCACTAAGCCCTGCCGGTTTGACACAACTGCTCGAACATTTTCGTTTTCAGCCTGCTCATTCAATTCGCATACAATGCCTCATTCAAATAAAATACCTTTAAGGGTACAGAGTGCTCAGCGCCCTGAGAAGGAATTGATCACTGCGATTTCTCCACCGCTGATACTTCTCAAAATCCTAAATTGAGTTTATAAAATCTATTCTCGATTTTACTTCTGAGTTTTCGTAGGCCGTAGAATTATTGAGTGCCCCCTGATTTCTGTCCATTTCGATACTTTAATCTGTTCAAATTATCTTTCTCAAAAACCACTTGGTCAGAAAAATATAGCCATTATCGTCGTAATCGATATGCATCCTTTAGAAACTTTTGGGTGCTGTCTGCCTAAAATGAGAAAGCTACTAGTTGAAGAATTCGGAGGTTCGTTTTGAGGGTGGTTGTATTCACTGACTTTTTTCTTGCGCGCTGCTCCTTAAAGGCAAGATTCGGGATAAAATAGGTGTGGAAAAGCGTTCAGTTATGAAGCTATAGGTGGGAGGTGGTCTGGAAAAGAGAAGGAAAGCAAACGAAACCACCGATTACGCCCCGCACAGAGACCTCCCCTATTTCAGCCACATTCCACCTTGGGATAGAGAAGGGCGCGTTGGACGAGTTTCACGAACCTAACTCTACTTGCTCCAGTGCCAATACATTGGATTGGGACCGCTGCCTCAAATGCGCCCGCGCTTTTCAAGCAGCGCCACGTGGCAACCGACAGCGGAGGGTGGGGCTTGCGGACGAAGGTGTGAGTTGCGGGTCGGACGAGCTCCTTGCGCCTTTGTCGCGCACTTTCAAGCGGCAAAAGGGGCGCGACATCAACGCTTGTCCGCCTGCCTACTACCCCCGGGATGGAACAGGCGAGCGCGCCTGAATCGCGGAGCGTGCCTTTAAGTCCCTGTGAGAGTGATAGTCCGATGGAGTAATGTCAGGGTTATACGAAGGGAATGGTATCACGTGCAGCCAATTTCCTTAAGAAGGTTGAAAAAAGTGGCGAGTTATTATTCAATGTGAGGTCGTGCGTTCATTCGGAGAAGGGAGATTTTGGGACGATTAGGACGGTTCTCTCACATTGCTGCGGCCAACATCGGGAACTGTGTCATGATGGCGTTCGCAATACTTGTCTGCATATGGCAAAGTGTCTATTGAAACAAGATACCCAATCGATTCAACAAATCAAGAACAAAATCCTACGAATATGGAGCTTGGACGTGGGTTGAGCTGGTGGGTCCAGGCTTTGAGGTAACCATGAGAGGTGCCCCCTGTTATTGTCGTAGAGGATTTATGGCTCATCTCCACTGAGATCTACTAGGGAAGTTCCATCTGTGCAGTTGCAAAATGAAAATTCCGCAGATGGTCAGGCGTTCTTCTCAGTCAAGGTCGGTCGGCGCATGGGCTTGAAGTCGAGGTTCATTCATTCAGATGACGAGCGATAGTATATCGGGTGTGATTTGGTTTGGCAACAAATCTCTGGTAGTAGCGCGTCCAGGTGCACTTCCAATTCATCGGCGCAACGGGAGCTCATCGTGACTGGAGGTCCAAGTTGAGCTTCACAGCCCATATTGTCTTTGCCATGGCGGTCCCCGATCAGTCAAAGAGACTGGGTTAAATACAGCGCTGATCCTACCTACAGGCCTCGATACAGCCTCCATGAGAGTCGTAAAGCA
>MU888478.1:0-23609 GCA_036418205.1 Ostertagia ostertagi
CCCTCCCATCCGCCCGCTGATTCTCGCCATTTTCGCATGCCGCGATGGCACGACTTGGGAAAGTAGCAAGAATCAAGCAGTGATTGGAGATTTTGCGCCACGTTTTCGCGCTCTCGAATCGCAGGCGCATCGTTCAAACCGCTCACACAGTTTGGCAGAATACTAGATATTCGAGCAAAGTCTAGTTTTCTCGAACGATCAAGAAACGGCAAGATGAAATATCACATTTGAAAGGGATAAGGATGATGAGCTGAAAGATACTATGGAAACAATAGAAAATTCTTAGCGCTTTTGCTGTAACAAGTCTTCTGGGAATTTCTGTTTCATTTTTTTTCTTTCTGACATGCCTAAGGCTGGTGTCATAGTCCGCGATCCGTCACGCGATCCGCGCGAATCGCAAAATCGCAAGTGCCCATGAACATTTGAAACACTGAATATGAAACAAGTAGAATCATGAACAGTCGTCATTCAGTCACCATCAAGCAGAAATGGCGGCGGGATTGGAGAGCACCTTGCAGTATTGATCGGGGCACTTGTGATTTCTGTGATCGTCGCGCGATTCGCGCGAATCGCGCGATGGCTCGCGGACTCTGGCACTAGCCCAACCATTTCCGATCGGGTAATCGCCTCAATAACCAAGTATTTTTTAGAACAACAACGCATCCACGGACTTTACACAATCGCTTCTATAAATCTTGCTGCGTTTAACACATTGACGCCCGCGCCGATTTCGGCGTTTGTCACACATGTGTCATTGGCGGTATTGCGTGCGCGCATACTCGGCGATGCTTCAATCTCATATGTGGGACATTTCGTGCGTTTCCCTTACGGGACCCACATAGCAGATTCGTTGGAAGGACGCGGGAGCTTTCGTTCCCCTATACCAATTATAAATTTTTCAAGTTTTGTTCTAGTTGTTGTTGTTTTAGTTCTTGTTACTACGGTTCATAGGTCCAATAAGTGTTTAGCTTGGTTTCGTACGTATTTCTGCGAGCTAGTAGACGTGTTGATTAGGAAAATTTTCCGATAATAGTTTGTTTTTGATTGCCAAAGAAACTCGAAGTCTGAAGCACAAACTGCATGCAAATTTCGTAATTGATGAGTACTTTTTCAGGTGCTATACAAGTGGGGTGGGCACGCCCAGCTTTTCACGCATGTCAAGTGACTGCCCTCACCCCCACCCCTAGATTGGCTACACTCCCCTGGCTCACGAATTCCCCGATTCTCGTGACAGTATAGTAGCGGGCAGCAGTCCCACTTACATACATTTCTGTTCAAAAAATGCGGCGTGCCCACCCTACTTGTATAGCACCCTTTTTCAGTAGGTAGGCGACTGAGACCCACTTCTCGAAGTGATCAATCGATCTACAATTGAATCTTATCAGGAAATGTCAGCCAACAGATCATAAAATGCTTAGAAAAGGTCATATCCGTCTCTAGTGCTTGAACATGACACGTCTGCACGAAATGAATAAAGACCTAATGCCAACAAAACCAATTTGAAGCAAAGTGATATCAGATCACCAGGTTTAACGTACCTTGCCATGA
Source organism: Ostertagia ostertagi (assembly GCA_036418205.1). Lineage (NCBI taxonomy): Eukaryota > Metazoa > Nematoda > Chromadorea > Rhabditida > Trichostrongylidae > Ostertagia > Ostertagia ostertagi. The sequence continues at coordinate 1,549 of MU888478.1, forward strand.
TCTCCACGTCGTTCGTTCGACGATGACGAGGTGAAGTTGCGAAATGGACAGGTCGTCAAGCTTGAGTTGTTCGGTGTGACTGCGTACGCCTCTTTTAAATGACGCCAGAGTTTCAATTACCCACGGATTTTTCTGACTGTACCTTCTTTTTATTTATTTTTTGGTCTAGGTTCCTTTCATTTATTCTTCTACGATTTTTTCTATCTTCCTGGACCTTTGTGCCTCACTCTACTACTACTTTTTCCATTGAGCAATCCGATTCGCGTACCTGAATTCATCATTCATTGAGGATCATTGACCTTTTCTGTTAGTCAATTATCAACGTCGTTAGGTGAAGTAAAGACTGATGTTAAATTTCGCAAATGCAATCGTGAGGTATGACACTATTCTGAGGCAAAATAGTTAGCATAAACTTCTCTCGTGCTTCACTAGAGGACTCATTTTATGTGTTACCCGAAAAGGTCATTGGGTTTCCTTCCATATGCCAGGGGGAAACGCCGAATCGAAGAGTTAGAAGCGGATTCGTGTTCTTTGTCTGTCTCAACCCCCCCCCCCCCCTCTTGATTTCTTGTTTGCTCCCATGGCGTTCGTTATCCTCCTGCCATCTTCGGAGGCTAGAGTTGGTCATAACCATTTTGATTTTAGCTAGATAGATAAGCGTAGCTGGATCAAGTATGTTCGTACCGTTGAGCGTGATTTTTGTTCCTGTCTTGTCATAATTAATAATTAATTGAAGATGTATAATAGCCAAAGTGCTTATGAATCGCTTGCTGATGTCTGTGTTAATTCGGCAATGGCAAGCATACGAAATATGACTGTGGATCAGCTTAATGACCTTCTTTACAATGAAACACGTTTCGATGCATTGATTGACAGTCTTCCTCAGGTATGTTTTTTGCCACTTCTACTGTTTCTGAGTGCAGTTTAACTTTGTTGCATCTGCAGAAGGCATACATGAGAAAACATTAACCCACAAATGAATGAATAACCTGAATCAACCATAAAACTTCGTAAAAATTGGTAAGACTAACAAGATTGGGTGCCAAGGAGGCCTTGTTTCGAATATCAATTTGAGGAAAAACTGGACTCCTCTTCAGGTAGCAAGATGATTGTCAACAAACAGAACTCCTTCAAAAGCGTACAAAGTTGAAACATGTGGGATAGATTGCATGTTTAAATCGTCCTAAGTCATGCTTGAACATCACGCTTACAAAAACTTGAATATCTTGTTAGGTTTGTAGTCGTGTGAAAAGGCTTCAGTCCTAAGACAAACCCTCATTCAGTAAGAGCCGATCTTCAGATATCGCTTGGAAACGATTTTGGCTATATTTGCTGTTGGTTCAGTTGAATCTTTTAATCTTTTCTCATCAGATATGAGTTACATAAGAAGTTTCTTTGCAGATTCGATCACTTCCAACGGAACGAGAAGCAGGACTCGCACAGAATAAATCTCTAGCTGAATGGAATCTAGCACAGGAGCCGAAGCTGAACCAATTACGAACACAGGTCTGTTTTATAACCTTTATTTTGAATTTTTAGTCAGATTTTGTTGGGAGCTCTGTTTCCTTCTCATCTCCTTCCAGTGTCCTCAGTTGTTATGCCTTATGCAAGTGTTTATGATTCTCTTTGTTCTAATCCGTATTGAATTAGTTTGCGTGAATCTAATGTCTAGGGTAGAGGATAAAGGATAACGCATCCGTATCTGATCAGCCACCTTTTTGGGATGTGCCACACATTCTACTTCTATTCAGAGTCGTGGTGACCTTCTGTGTGCGATCTGTCCCATACCCTGATTTGCAGGGCCAGCCGATGTACGTCCAACATTTTTATCCTCCCAGACAAATCTGGCCCTAAATGACCGACCCTGGAGGGATGGGAAAGCTGGCCGGCTTTGACGGCGCCCAATACAGAATTTGACTTCTGGACCCCGCGCGTGGTTAGTAGCACTAGTGCCACTTCACCACTCTCCGCCTTCTTATTTTTGGAAAGTTGCTCTGAATCACGTGCTCATCCAGCCCCTTCATCTCTGCGAACTCTCCTTCGCCTCATTATAAGTGCTTACACTATGCTGTACTGGGGCACTTCAGGCAGCTCAACTTCTTTTACACTTTTCTTTTTGGATTTTGGTGCATCATTGATAAATTCAAATGGCAAGAACCCCTGCGCTCATCCCATGCTAATTAACCTTACTTCCCACGTCATTATTTGCTACTTTATTTCCTCGTTAAGACACAGGTGAGACAATGAGAAGTAGTGCGCCCTATTCGATTTGAGCGTAGATTCCTACTCTAACCAAAAAAATCGTCCCTTTGGGGCCGTAGCAGTAAATTGGAAGTGTTCGCTCCGCAAAATTTTACGCGTGTTGATTGTTGCAGGTCTTCGAGGGGGCTAGATGTTTCGGCCTCTAGTGCTTTACTCCTTTTATATTACTTCGTAAGCACTGCCTTCGGCATCTATGAAGTTTGCCGCATACACTCCACTACTTTCGCTTTTGTAGTTTTCTTAATAGCTGAAACCTTGACCTAGCAAGCAGTGGATGAGCATTGCATAGAGAGTTTCTCTTTGCGGGCACACACACCAGTTTTTTTTACTCCCTAGTGGGAATATGTTTTAAAGTTACAAAGTAAGAGCAAAGAGTGAGTGACAACTTTTCATTATTCAGGTTAAAGCTCTCCACGATCAAGCGGCTACACTGCGCTCGGAAGTTGAATCCTTAAAAGCTAAATTAGGTGAAATGAGTGTTTGAGAAGCTTCCAGCAACTGTCCTCATATTGTTCTCAATAAGCTTTTTCAGATGAGGTTTCGTCTTCCAAATCTCTTGATACGACGAGCAACCTGTTGCAGGTCGCAGCCCAGGAAGCGGATGATGAGGCTGAAGTGAGATATTACACTTAGGCTTTTGCTTACCTTGCTCTCCTAATATATGACGTTATGCCCTTTTTAGAGTACGACGAAGGCTTTTCTTGCGGGGACGATTTCTGCTGAGCAATTCCTGAAGGATCTCCTTGAGAAAAAGACGCTAGCCCACTTGCGGTTCGTTTATCTTTTCTTGTTCAAACTTTGTTCACATGAATGTATTCCCACGTTTTCAGGAAAATTAAGTCAGATCGTCTCATTACAATTTTGAGAGATCAGCAGTACGCTCAACCTGCTCCACCAGTTCCTCCTCGCACTGCACCTTATCCAGAAATTCCAGTACCTAACAGGCGTTCCTTCTACTGAAACCAGTACGCATGTCATTCTTCTACTATCGCAATTCGATATCGTGTGTTATTGGTTCTCGTTACTTACGATTATGTACGTTTAATATTTCCATTCCTTAACATAGCAGCTCAACGTTCTTTAACGTTTTAAGCTGCTATGTTTTATTTCTTCAACATCTTTCTGACTGTGGACGATTTTCCTGTATTCGGGTGTTTTGTAAACGAAAGATTCTTCTGAGTATACAGCAACGTCACTGTTCGATATGTTGTAAAGATTAATGAAATATTCTTCATATAAACATCGCCTCATTTTCGTTTTAATTTGACGAGTTACAGTTGCGTTTTCTGACATACCTTAAATTTGAGTAAGTTGAGTTTGTTCAAATTTCAAACATCAGTTTTCACATAAGGGGTGACGCTAATCACAGCGCTTCTATAATTTGTTTACGGAAATAGTCGTCAAATGTGTGAGATCCAACTCAGAAATACTAAAACCATGGATAGACCAATGTTCGTCTGGGGGCGGTAAGCGCCGTAACCCACGTCAGGCGGCGGTGTTTCCGTTTTCCACGGACCCTGCCTCGCTTGGGCTTAAGCTTTGCTGTCCTGTCGGGTGCGGTGACAGACCGAACGTCGAGTGCAATAAATAGGCTCAAATTCCTTTATCTTTCAGATGTTAGCTAGTTATCGTCCGTTATGTAGAAGTATATGCCGCCGGTTCGCTACTCTGCGAGAAATGGCTGGACCACAAGATCCTGCAATGCTGTATGAGCCCAAGTTTCCTGATACGAGGGAATTCCTGAGGAGTTATGTAATACAACAACACCAAAAAACAAAAAGAAAAACAGACATTCATTGTGGGGTGAAAAAAGTGTTTAGCTAGAGTAAAAAGGATGAAGATGATGAACTTTTTCAGGTATGATATGTTGAACGTTCGAATACAAGGATATGATTTTACTTATCTGGAGAAGTTTCAAGCATACGTTGAACAGGATGCGCGAAGCGTTCCAAATTTCAACGTGGTGACAGGTGTTAATAGGTGATATCTTTCATTTTCTATTGATAATCATTTAAATATTTATATCTATTCATATTTATGAAGGGCGGAAGTGGTGTAGTGACAAGTGGCGCGCTCACCAAAAAAAAAACCACGCGAGCGGTCCGGGGATCAAATCCTGGGTCGTGAGTCGCCCGGGCCAACCAAGCCTTCCATCCCTCCGGGGTCGGTTAATTGGTACCAGACTTGTCTGGGAGGATAAAAACACTGACTTGTACATCGGCTGGCCCCCGCAAGTCATTGTATAGGCCACATCGCATTCAAATGCCACTGCGAATGTACAAATGGAAGTAGAATGCGTGCCGCATCCCAAAAAGGGATTGATCAACGGCAAATGCTTTATCCTTTTATCCTTTATTTTTTAGTGGCGTAATGATTTAGTAATTTTTATGTAATAGTTATATGATGATAATTTAGAAATATATATGATGAATTTGGCAATGTCACTGGCCAACCACTTACCAGGAAAGGCATTCAACTCCCATGGAACTTTGAGATGAGACCCAGATATATCGATAGAGCTTCAAACGCTGATTACAAATATGGAAACTAAAACTGCAAAATGAACTTGCCAAGGAAGTTGTGAGCAGTCAAAGTTGGCTGGAAGTAAAGCATTACATATGAACCGTGCTAGCTTTCGGGCTTTCAGAGCCGCCGTGAAGTAGCGGTAACTGCTCTCGCTCTCCACCCGGTAAATCATGGATTCTGTTCCGTTCATGTGCAAAGTTCGAGATCACTACCACTTCTCCACGGCGATTTTGAATGCTAGGACGGTAGCACGGTTCATATGTTACGCTTCAACTTCGCGAGTGTCTTAAAGGACGAATTTACGATGGAAAAGCAACCCATTCCAAATTGAGGTAGAGATGGTGAGTAGTACCAGAAAGAAAGCGAAACCACGAAAAACGGCCCAGAACCGGAGAAATGGGACCCCTTCCTTGTCCGTTGATTTGAGCATTGATGGGACTCTCATCGCTTTGCCCTCTTCAACCCTACGCTCTCTCAGCTATCTAATCACTCGCCACCTATTGTACTACGGCGAGTGATCAGACGATCGGTGGGCGGAGATCGCCGAACTCGCCAACTTTGAGCCATGCTAGATCTCAGAGGTCAAATCTTTCGATGCCGATTGCGTGTCTGTCCGCACCCTCAAGAGATTCACCGCTCTCCCCACTAGGCGATTTCTCCCTTCTTCGACCTTCGTTCTTTCCGTGCAATCCTCCTTTAACTGCTCACAACTTCTTTGGCAGGTTATTTTGCAGTTTTAGTTTCCATATTTGTAATCAGCGTTTGAAGCTCTATCGATATATCTGGGTCTCATTCAAAGTTCCATGGGAAGTTGAATGCCTTCCCTGGTAAGTAGCCCTAGGTGTTGAGGGTACACTGCGTGCAGGCATTCTCATGTTTTATGTAATTGTGAAACTAATGGATATGAATTACAAAGTATCCATAGGAAAGAAGAAGTACCAGATATCGCCCGTTTTCCAACGCATGTCAGTATGAAGTGTTCCTAGTGTGTACCCTGCTGTTACATTAGAATGATGAACCATCGGGTCCTAGTAAAGGAGGCATGTGGTGCGGGTGCCGCCACCTACAAAATTCCTCTTTTTGCAGGGGTAGGAAATCCTCGAGGGGCGTGAACCATTTTGCTTCCACTTTTGCATCTACCCCGGAGCTTCTTGACCCTTGTAATTGGATGACTTTAGAGGATATGAACTGTCGCACTACATGCATTTCTTAGGTTAGTGGATGAGAACCGGGCCATCTTTCGAAGTGCTTTGCCACCTTTCCTTGTTCAAGTAGTTGAAACGTTCAGCACAACTGCTACCAGCTCTTTGAATTACAATTCATTTCCTCCCGCAACAGTAGTCTTTATTGGTAATTCCTTCCGATCGGGGTCATACAAAGAAGAGGGAATGTATCGTTTCAAAGGGAATTCACAAAATCTTCGATTTCCGAGCAACCTTCCAACTAGATTATTATCGGCTCTTACTTGTGAAAACTGTTATCATTGCAGTTATGCCGTAGCTGCTCAGACGCAGAAAGTGGTGGTGTATAAAGCCAATAGCACTATTGTGGACAATGAATTGAAATTATCCCTTTACGATCGGTAAGTTCTTTATTATTATTAGCATACCCTAGTTATTTGTCGAGAGATGACAAGAGATTCCCTTTTGATTGTTTTGCATAATTTCAGAGTTGTTAGGTTAAGTAACGTACCGGCGCCACAACTTCAGCTTTTCATCTCACTTATTCAAACACATTTACCAGTTGGAGTCACCGTAAGTGCCATGATGTTTCGGATGTACTTATTTGTTTCACTTTGTTATTTTATTTTTTGTTTTGTTACAAATTTTTATGATTAGCTACAGTGGTTGTGTGATGTTTCTGACTCGCCATAAACAGTAAACGATCACCTCTGTACTTTCGTAGAACTCTTAATACATCCGCGTACGGCTTTGCGTAAACCTCTGCAATGTTGAATTTCTCCGTTCCAACTCTTCTGGTTTATACATCTGCTCATCATTGGTTCATAAAAAGAAGAAAAAAAAAACAATGGGTTGCCACCCTTATGCACTCTTATCATGTGGGCAAGGCGCGTTTCTGCTTGATCTAGAAAACAGTTCTAGGATCATAGTCTTAGTAATGTATTAATGATGCAGAACTTGCGTCGTGTAGCTCAGGATTTTGCACTGACGTGAGTCCTTCGGGCTGCACTTCTTTGTTCTGTTTATACGTGGCGCTGACAATTGCGCTTGGTCGGTGCTGTGGGACCTTAGCTGCCAGGCGGCGCTTTAGTTTCCGCATCTTATAGGAGCTTGCTCTCCTGCCGAGATGCGCACAGCTTCTTCTACCAGTTTAGGATAGTTGTCAAATCTTCACGCGTACCACACGCGCTGCGGCTCTCGAGCGATTGCGCGATCGCAGTGGAGACCGACAATGACCCATTCCATACCCGATCTGCGAGCGCAGAGGAGAAATGTTCGCGAGGTATGGCTGCGACGTAATGTAACAGACCAGGTTGCACGTGGAGATCACATTCTGAAATTGCCTTCCTAATACTGTGAGTATGCCAAAATTATTTTTTTAAGTTACATAACTTTATTTTTGGAATACTTTGATCTTCTTCTTCCCATGATCGCATTCAACTTGATTGATCCGTTTTGCAGGTCACCTTTAAGCAACACGAGAAAGCTGATGAGGATTATCGATACATCCCTGACATACTCTTGAAGCAAAAGCAAGAAGAACTCAAAGCTTCGTCGATGATCCGTAGTGAGGAGGAATCTCGGCTGGGAATAATATGAAGGCATATCCCTACAGCTCATGCAAATAGACTATCAGTAGAAAATGTTGTTATGTTTCTATGAGAGTAAATATTACAATTCTACAATCTATGATCTTGTCCACTGTAGTTCAGAAAGAAATACCGCTAAAATCCAAGCCTAATGTAGTGCTAATTTTTAAAGATATGGCTAAGCAACAAAGTCTAATTCTTTGTTGCTGCTAGAATTTTCGTGAATTCGTGTTTCCATATGCCATTTTGAGTTGGATTATTTAGATTAATCGTTTAAATTATCTCATCTCGTCATCGATTCGTCGCGCGGCTCGTTTCGCAGATTTGCAATATGTCAATGGAAGGCTGTAGAAAGACTTGTTCCTTATGAACTAAGTGGAGCATGGGCGACCTCGGACATCCTCTCTTTAAAAGTGATCTCGATAACGTCTTGATGCGTGCGAAACAATCAGGATTGTTTAAAAGCTGCCCATCGTAGAAGGAACCATCGGAATTCGATTGCCCCGTGGCACAGGTGACGCGATAGCTGAGTGTGGATACGCCAATAATACGGATTCTGTTGGTTAAGGAGGGTGTTGGAACAGTTTTTCAGAGGAGCAGGAACATCCAATATCTAGAGCTGTTGAATTCATGTGACAGGTTCACTTGGGATGCAGTTGGTACTAAAAATCTTTATCAAATCTTGGTTTTATCGTAGTCCATTTCACCTGGTTAGTATGGATGAAGGGTCTTGTCCCATCTCTCTCAAAGGAAAGAAGTTCCTGGGGTGAGTGTAAAAGCCGAAGCGAGAATGGTTTACGCATTCTGGCGTTCTTTTCTCCCTGTGAAAATCGGAGTTTTGTAGGGCGCTACTTGCACCCTTTGTGGATGAGTCGTTGAGGTCGCGCTAGAAATTTGCACTTCATGAAATCTTTCGATAGTACCTGGGAACCCGCATTCTCGGCACTGTGAGCTGTTATACGCGAGAAAGCGAAGGCTCTTCAAAGACTTCAAGTCATCTGACTTCAAATTCGCGCCAAATGGCTCAAGTAATTTTTTCGATTAGAGCACATATAAAATAATTCCTATGCATAAGTCCATTACAAATCTGATGGAATAATTCGAAATGGCCATCCCTGAGGATAGTTACAGCCAAAACATTCGACATTTTCACTGTGACCTTCGGATAGTACCTATTCGACAAGAACAGTCATGTAAGGGTCATCTTGTTTACTGGTCTCAAGTTGTTGAGCTTGGCGTGCTTCCCCAAGGCCGCTGTTATGGGAAAGAGGAGGGAAGTTTCTGTGCTCCCTCCGTAGTGGTTTAGATACAACAGATGGCTTTGAAATGCTCTTTTATCCGCGGCTAATTTTCTATTTTGGTGATAATTCAGGGATATCGAAGCTGATGATAACCGGCACTTGCGAGAAAATCAGTAAGGAAAGTATGAAACTAGCTGAAACAATGCCTGGATTCCTCTATTTTACTGCTGGTAATTATTCTGAAAGAAACGTTCGAGTTGTTCTTTTCTCATTTCCGTTGTTCTAGGAGTACATCCACATGATGCAAAAGATTTTGACAATAATACTCTTGATAATCTGAGAGCCTTGCAAGTCGGTACATCTTTTTTCTCTCCTCTCTTTTTTCTTCATTATTTCATTAGTTTTAAGGCGCATGCACAGTGCGTTGCTGTGGGAGAATGCGGGTTGGACTTTAACAGAAATTTTTCTCCACAGGATGTTCAAAAAGAAGTTTTTGCAAAACAGGTGAGAGTCGAGCTAGCTTTTGTTTTTATTAGTAGAGGCTCAATAAAAATCTTTTTTGGGTGGAATTGGCATGTGAATTACGAAAAGCGCTTATTCATCCATGAACGCGAAGCGCACGAGGACATGGTACGAATTTTGGGCGATGCTGGAGAAAGGTGATTTCTTCCAAAGGTCACTTTCGGTGAGACGTCCTCTTTTGCTAATTAGCTGGTTAATAGATTGCCACCAGCTGTCATTCATTGCTTTACTGGGACTGAGGACGAGGCGAAGAAATATGTTGATATGGGTTTGTATATTGGGTTGACAGGTGTGTTTGTATTCCGGCATACTAAATGGATCATGTTTTTTTTCTTTTGAACTTGAATCAGACTTTTCTATTTGGAGGCTTTCTGTGGAAAGACCGCCTGCCAAACGGTGTACAGACGGCTCTTCGCAATGGTGCCATTCCTCTTGATCGGCTACTCATAGAAACTGATGCGCCATTTATGTATCCAAAAATCAACGATAAAAAATTACCTGCGGATGTGAAAGAGGCGTTCACCGAACCAACGAAACAGCTGCACAAAGTGAGCTTCTCTGGATTATCTTTTTAATGCTTTTTCATTGTGATAGAGGTCCTGCCATTTTGTTTTGATAAGTCTCATATTGATGTCGTTCATACTTTTAGTTTACCTCCTTCAATCGAAACGAACCATGCGCATTAGCTGCCGTTTGTGAAATGATAGCTGCCTTCATGGGGAGGGATCCGCAAGAGGCAAGTTTTTGCCAAGGCTCGTCATTAACGTTTGAGACAACTTGCCATCATCACCTCTATTTGGCGACTCTTCATGAAGTCAGCCTTCCCGTGTTGACAGATTTTGTCCAATTTCGAGATTCCCATACCGTGAGAGATCACGCGGTTATACAAGCCGTCTATTGTGTTAGTTCATGAGAAGTCTTTTTCGACATCACACTGCTGTTAGCCTTTATATACTTCGCACCCGTTCTTTGTTTCGCTTTCTTTCTTGCAGAAGATTTTGATGTTTTATAGGCAACATCTTTTAGGTCGCTGAGGTTACAACCGCAAATGCCAAAAAGGTTTATGGTCTACACTAGGAGATTTTTCCAAAACTGTGATATTCTGTGCTGATTGGAATAATTGTGTGATATTCTTTATATTTTTGCATTGTCCAGCAGCATAAATTTCTACCAGTCAATCATCATCACGGTGTCGAAGTTAGGCGTCCTCTACTTCACTACATTGCTTCGAAAAAAAAAAAAGAATTTGGCGCTCATCCAGTAAGGGGGCATCAAGTGGCTGCCGTACCTCACCCCCCCCCCCTAGACTGTCTTACACTCCCCCTGGCGCACAGGTTTCTCGAAGTACGGGACCCCGTGAGCCAGGGGGAGTGAAGCCAGTTCAGGGGGGTGTAGGGCCGAGCACTTGGCATTGATTCGTATGCATAATCGCCCCCCTCCTTACCGGATGAGCGCCGAGAATTTTATTGAGCTTGTGGGAAAGCACTCACATTTCTGTGGCGTTCAGTTACATCTCTTTCATAGACGATCTACAAATGAATTTGCTGGTAGAACAATCTTTAAACGGTGCTCGTCAGCGTAATTTGCTTCGTTCTATGTTGAACTCGAAGGTATGAGCTGGGTCAAATATGCAGTTCCAAAAGGAAATTGTATTAAGAATTTCTGTTCAGGTATTCAAATTCGGTGAATTTGTGCTAAAGAGTGGAATGAAGTCGCCAATTTATATAGACTTACGAGAATGTTTTGGATATGCTGACCTCATGGTGGGTACTTTATCGCAGAATGTAACTCGGAATTATGCACAGGTGTAGATCTTTATCAGATTAAAGTTAACGTGTCAAAAGATACCGCTACCACACGTGTTGTCCAATTGTGGAATCTTGCTTACTATTAGATTCAAAAAAGTCTTCCTTCATTCGTTGTCGGGTAATTGTACCCAGATCTCTCTGGTAAGGTCATGAACTTCAAATTGTACTACGTACGCCCTCGCATGTTCTATAAAGTATTCGTAGTCAGCGTTAGTAGCGTTGTATGCGTTATATTTTGATGGGTTTTTTCTTGCATGTGAAGGTTTTAGGCTTCAAAAGTATAGGATGAAGCATTCGGCATTGATCAATCAATTTTCGGGGTGGGTGACAGTTCTTCATTCAGAAATGTAGCGGCACTTTATTTGCGATTCGAACTATGCAATGAGTTTCGGGGCCAGCCGACATACAAGTTCTTATCCTCCCAGAGAAGTCCTATACCAATTGACCGACATTGGAGAGGATGGAAGGCTTGGTTAGGCCCGGACTCACGACCCAGGATTTGATCCCGGACCGGTGTGGTAAACAGCGCCACTTGCCACTACACCACTTCTACGCTCTCCCTTTGAATTCTAAGTCGTGTGAATTCGGAGAGAGAAACGCATCTGAGTGTGGGCGGCGAAATCTCAGAAAGGCTACCTCACAGTTAGATACTGCCTTACCTTACAAAGACATCTAGCTATGTAAGTTTGATTACAACTGACTGCTTCAACATGGGATCCTTCCGTTGCCACTTGCACATTTACTGCCACTTCTCCCTGTGGTTCTGCTCTTCAGAGATAATGGAATGTGCTTATGGGGTTGAAAATTTCACTGCCTCATGATCATGAAGTAGTGCAGAAAGAGAACCTGGAAAACGGTAGAGGAAGGTTCAAATAATAACCCTTCTACATGAATAGGCGAATATAGAGATGCGGAGAGAATAATGGATTGAGGAACTGATAATAGGTCATACTCAGAGCAGTTGAGAAGTCCAGAAAAGAAGAGGAATGTCCAGGTTCACAAATGACGACTAAGGTGAGGAGGGTATAGGGAAGGAAGAAGTGCACTCATTCTAGAGCTTTCTCCTGCTATTGCTAAGCGTGAACGAATTGAATTACTCTTACACTTTTGTATCAATAAGGTGAGAGCGGAAATGTGTGGTGGCAAATGACGCTGTTTACTACACGCACGGTTTGGGGCCCAGAACCCGTATCGCACACGGTGCAGGCCAACCAAGCCAACCATCCTTTTGGAGCCGGTCATTTGGTGCCACGTTTGCCTAGAAAGAGAAAAACACTGACTTGACATCGGCTGCCCTACAGCTCATTCGCAAGCCAAATCACATTGAAAATGCCAATAGTTCTAAGCAGAGGTGGGATGTATCTCATCGCATTCCAAAAGGGATTATTAACGCAGGATGCTCTTTTTCCTTATCATCAAGGCGAGTGGTCATAGTCATCTTAGTCGCGCATTTAACAATGTCATAGTCCTCTACTCCTTGGCTGACGTCGACTGTACGTTTACGAATTTCCGAAAGTGGAGGCCGTATTTGTAATTCTCGGTCGGAGGAGGGTTGAAGGAAAGTGGCTCGTTTTTTTAGAGACATGCGTCATCGAAAATATATGCCTGAAAATTGATAGTACTGGCAGCAGACTTTGCGGTTTGTTGGGAGTTGGATTTTGTCGGGGTGATGCAGGTTTCAAAGGGCCTACTGAATCCATCCGCCCGTTTGATTCGAGGGTCTATTTAGAGGAGGAGAAGGGATCAAAAATTGGAATTGGCATATAACAGATGACTGATTTTGGCTCTTGATTATTCGCATTATAGCATTCTGGTCTAATGATTGGTACCAGACGTGTTTTGGAAGGTCAAGCGCTTATGTGTGTTCTGTGACCCCGTAAGTAAACGTACCAATAACCTGTAAGAATTGTTCTGTCCCGAAGTCTCATGTCGATCTAAATGTGTATTAAACAATGTGAGACTTCAAAATTTTATTGCAAAAGACTCAAAACTTTCTACAAAAGAGATTGCAAAAATGAGTGTTTGCAAAAGTTTTGCAAAAGTTTAAGCCTTTTTTGGCGAGCTAAAGTTAGAAAGCTTATAATTTTCATTTCAGGCTCGACAAAGGCGCTAAGCGCCGAAAGCTCGCCAAAAAGGCTTAAACTTTTGCAAAACTTTTGCAAACACTCATTTTTGCAATCTCTTTTGTAGAAAGTTTTGAGTCTTTTGCAATAAAATTTTGAAGTCTCACATTGTTTAATACACATTTAGAAACGTCAATACTTCAATCGCATTTAAAAGCAACCCATGGATGTGTGGCGCACTCCAGGACGTTGTAGGAGGCTTTTTATGCTTTTCTTCCCTCGGTACGGGATACCTGCGGTTCAAAGTGTGAAGGAGACTTTTCCTTCTGTGTTCACTACAGCAATTTTGTGTTGGATTGTGGTAGTGGTTGAACCTCTCTACCTGCCATATTGGTAGCATAGGTATTTACGTATGTTTGAACCATTTGCATTCAGAACCAATTGCTTTGAAACCCCAAATCATTAGTAGGGAAGGTTTGTAGATGAAAATTCAGCCTAGAAAAGGGGTGCCCATCAGCGCTGTCGCCAACTGCTACTTCTGGCGCGTTACCGTACTTCTAGCTCTAGTTCACCTCCTCGCCATCTTATTTTGGTCTTGCTCGTGCTTTTTTTTTCAACATTAGAAACTCATATCGACTCATTGTTATTGCTAATAAATTTTCAGTGGATATAGAAACCACATGTCAAGTAGGGATATAATTCGAAGCTGATCCTAATTTTCAGTTTGCCCATTAAATTGAGCTCCTTGATGAACAGGATTAAATCTATATGGAATTTCAAACCTGAATTGCTAAATGTTATCTTCTTCTTGGTACTACAAGATCTCTATTTTCTGTCTCATTGTCAGAACAGCTCGTAGTTCCCACGACTGATGCAATTTATCCTTTTTTATGGCCTTGCCCTTTCGAGAGTTCAATCTTTTGGTGATCAATACTTGAAAAATCACTCGCACAACTGAATTGAGGATTTATCTAACACAGTTGTGATAGCAAACCTGTTTACTCAGGATCTCGCATCAGACGGTCTCAAATCTCTGATAGAAGAAGCAGACATTCCATTCGATGGGATCGTTGGGGTTCCATACGCTGCATTACCGTATGCGAACAGTGAGCTTTAATGCATTCTGAACTTGTTCTTCTTCTTCTTAGCAAAACGCCTTCCATTTTTCTGTTTGCAGTTGGTGTCCCAACGTTCCAAGAAGCCGCTGCTAATTATTCGCAAGGAGGCGAAGACGCATGGAACTAAAAAGTTGATCGAAGGCCTTTACCAGAAAGGTGATCGAGTGGTTATCATCGAGGATGTAGTGACAACAGGGGGAAGTGTTGAAGATGTAAGTTTAGTGATTAAAGATATGCCGAAATCAAGGCGTGTCCCACTTCTTTGTAGGTGGTAAGAACCTTGCGTGCAGATGGCCTTATAGTGGAGGATGTGTTCTGCCTCCTTGACAGGGAACAGGGTGGTGCCGAAAAGCTTCTGGAGGGCGGCATAACTCTTCGCAGGTATTCGAACTTGCATATTCTTATGTTTTTGATGTTTCGGACCATTGTGCCACTTACAGGATCGAGATCCTGACACGGGGACCTTTTCCAGGTTCTCTTAGGTGGCAAAGTTCAGGGCGAAGTAAATTTCCTAGTAAAGTTTACATTAATATCGTAACTTCTTTGAACCCTCCAACCTTTCATGTTAGAAGCTGCCCAAGAAAAAAGCAGATAGATTGGTTGAGCGGACATTTTAGTTTCAGTACCAGCAGCTTTGCACTGATATCATGATCATTACAGCCTTTTCAATATGGAAACGATTCTCTGCTTTTTGCTTTCCGTAGATGCCATCGATAAAGAGACATCACTGGAGATCATTAAGGTAAGGTAAAGTTTTTGTAAAGATTTTCCAGAGAAAGTTGTAAAAAGAATTGTAATCAGGCGCTGAACCTCCCTTACAAGGAAGTGAAACATCTGGAAATTTCCCCACAAATGGAAAACCTAGCTTCTTTCCCCTTGTTCAATTTGGTAAGAAGGACCTCATTATCATTTTCGTTTCATTTCACCTACTTGTCGCCTTGGGATATAATTCATCGCTTGAGAACTGATCCAAAAGGCGTGACTTCCTTAGAAGAGCGTGCGAGGACATTATCTCCGCTGAATAAGTAAAGTTTAGAGCTAATGATCAAGAAGAACTCGAATCTTTGTCTAGCCGTTGACTATACTGAAGCAGAGAAAATTCTTCAAGTAAGTTAAGCGTAAGAGGACTTCAAATCAAGCATTATCGAATTTCTACATTTCAAGCTTGTTGAAAAAAGCTGGCCCCTTTGTCATAGCTGTAAAAATTCATGCTGATGCAATTGTGGACTTTTCGAGTGAGTTTGCACGTCACGGCTGGTCGCACTGCAAACGACCACGACTTCATCATCTTCGAGGACAGGTTCTTGGAGCGCTTACTTTTGTCCGGCTCCGTGGAGCGAAGTAAATGATAAAGTGCTTTCTTAGGAAATTCGGTGATACTGGAAACACTAACTCCTACAACTGAAGGGAGCACTTCATGTAGCCGAATGGGCTGATGTTGTAACTGTTCATGCTGTCCAAGGTTGCGATTCAATCGGATCAGTCTTTCGTCAGGTACATGGGAGTTGTGATATGTCAAATAATTATAACATATATCCAACATATGTTATATTATGCATAATTTACGACCACCCTGACTGAATACTTAACTCCTTGACGCATCCTGATTGAAGAAAACGTAATACACAGCGTTATACGTCAGACGGTGTGTAAGTATTAGGTTTGGCAAGAAAGTCCTGCGACACTCTTTCCAAAATTTTCTTTTTTTCTGAAAAATCCATAGGTAACATTTATGACTAACAAATGGTAGAGCATTCTCGAGGCTTTAATCCACGAGGTGGATATAAGTGCTGCAGTCAGTAGTTATCCAAGAAAATTCAAAAAACCTCGACCACTAGTAAATCCACACTCCGAGTCACTGTCTAGTACAAATGTCTACATAACTATGGATTCGTGTCAAAGACCAACACTATCTGCAATCGCTTCAAAAGGCATGTCGTTCACCGCTACAGCGTGTTTCACCTTTACCAGCGCTTCCGATCTTTTGATATTTTTATAAGAAGCCAGCAGCGTCCCTCACACTCCATTACAGGTAGGGCTCTTACAGAAGCTCCACTACATATTCTTCGTTATGGGCACCATTGTGTAGGTAGAGGCCTAGGCTGTGGAATACCAGAAGCTGGCCGAGGCAGCTCGTCAAGAGCCCTCGTACCGCGACAATATTCATTTCTTTCATGACATTGCGAATCACCATGATCCGAAATGAGCCCGGTAAGAAATTCTGGAGTTGCGGCAAGATTTCTTACCTCTCTTAGCGTAATCCCCTGGTCGAGCTGTAAATGACTGCTACCTATCCTGGACCTTTAATCATCATCTTGATGAACGAAATAATTAGACGATCAACTCCAACTCGAAAGTGAGGTCGCCTCCTTTCTTGACCCGCACTCCGCTGGGTTTTGGAAAAGGCGCATCAGGAAATTTTCTGAGCGTTGAAGACAAGTGGTGGACACTCATGATAGATATATGACCGGTCAGGAGTTGTAAACAAAAAAGATAGAATTAAAATCAAAAAATTGAAAAAGTGTCGCAGGACTTTCTTGCCAACCTAATAGCTAGATCGTTGAATAAAGAAACCAAAATCAGGAAGATATAGAAGAAGTGTTCGGGCTTCTAACAGAAATGCTCCTTCACAAACCACAACACAGTTCTCCTATACAAACCAGCTGCCGCTCTCTGGATGGAGAACGAGGTTCGCTGGGGTCGTCACATGCTGAAAGGAACTAGCGGTCATATCATATGGAAGGGTGAAAGGGAAGGAACGAAGTATGGTGGCTAGTCCCTGAAGGAGTTTCGCTGTGCCTGTGGAAAAAAGTACTAGCCTTCTCGTCTGTTGCAGTAAACCCGGATTTAGCGACAGCCCGACGAGGCGAAATTGTAAGCGTCTGTACCCACCTAGATCACTCCAGCTTCGTCGCTAAAATTGCGCGGTTAGGGCGGCGCTGAACCCTTACGGGCCTGCAACCCATCGACCCCCGATTCCAACGCTTCCCACCACCGCGAGAGGTGGTGAGATCAGCGTGCATTGATGTAGAGATCAGCGTGCTCTCTCGACGTGCTCTCTCGCGTATTTTGTCTTCTTTGACCGCCCTGTCTCGCCATCGTACCACATCCGACTTTACTGAAGGGTAAGGCGCCTCGTTCCACGTTCTTTGTTTTTGTTTATCTCTTCCACCGTTCCGCGCTAGCTAAGCTGTCATCACGAAGCGCTAAGCCTGTCATCACATACTCTCTACCATACTCAACCCAGCACGATGAACGGCAGCGCGGGGATCCGCGTCACCATGCAGTTTGGACATCTGGATCAGTCGGCCGAGATAAAATGCGCCCAAATATTGTTAAATTACTCCTCATTATGTGAGCTTCATCTCTCGCCACTTGTAATACACGTTACTATAAGTAACATAACACCATCAGTTCGTGTCAGACGCAAAACGGCCTCCCTCACTCTCGCTCGTCCTCCTGACCTTCTTCGCACACAATGTAACGACTGTATTCGGCTTAAAGCCTGTGTTACCCCTTCTTAGAGGACCCAGTTTAAGATCGGTGTACGGTATCGCGTCAGGCTCATATTTTGTAAATTGAAAAAAAAAATCTGAACAATCGTTGGAGTAACCTGAAAATTTCCTCTCCTCCCTCTCAGGTTATACTGGATCCTACGTATCGCTTGAGTGGTATACTGCTCATTGCTCAGCTAAGCACGAAGGGTTCGCTCACGGCTCTCCCTGGGTATACAGAAGGTTGGTTTCTGCACAAGGTCTTGATAATTTCGTTTTATTTTATCACAAATTGTAGCGGCTGCGGAGATGGGTGGAGCCAATCGAGATGTCGTCTGTGGATTCATTTGTCAGGCACGAGTATCGCCTCATCCGGATATGCTTCACTGGACTCCAGGTAAGCGAGAGTGCTTCCGGTGAGTTCCTCGAAGACACGCCCGAGGATCAAGCTACGTGGTTCTTGCCACGAATATGTAAGCATCGGTATGAAGTCTTCTGTTGATAAAGAAAATGGCTTACTCAGTTTCAAGTGAAGGCAGGTGGAGAGACATCGAACACGAGAGATGAAAGGCGAGAGAGCATGATGGGTGTAAAAGCGCAGACCCAATTGTCTGCGGAGTAGAAAAATGGAGGCAGTCGAAGCCATCCTCGCAAGACTGTAGCGCCTTTGTTGCGCTTATTAGAGCCCAGAACACGGAATTTCTGCAATCTTCATGAACAGCTCTATCCTCCCACTGAAAGAATTCATCACTTGAACTCATCTAGGGTTGAGTCTTCAAGAAGCTTGACTTTTCGTTTCATTATATGAAATGCACTCCAAAAATATAAATTTGATTAGGAGTGAATCTGGACTCGACTTCTGACAACAAGGGACAGCAATGGAGAGGAGTTGATGAGGTGTGTCCTTTGTTCTGCTTACTTTCCTTCGCAACTGAACGATGAAGCAGGCACTGCACACGGTTTATAAGTATGGTATCCTGCTGAATTGTATGTGTAGTATCTGAGAGTAGCATCAACAATGGCGCCCCTGGAAGTTCGATTTTTCACTTCAAACTTCAACAAACCACACACCTCGTGTCCCCACCCCCTCTAGGTGCAGCCGCACAATAGAATTTTTGAGTGTATGCCTTATACAGTCGATGTCCGAGAGTTAGGGTAAGCGTCACCGGAAATGACGTGGCCATCACCGCACTTGATAGAAGCCGTGTTTAAAGTGTTTCAACATACACTCCAAATCTCGAAGTCTGATTGGGCGTGTCCACCGCACTTGATAGAAGTTGCGCGGATAAGCTGCTTCCAACACGCTTTGCTGATATCTGGCGGAGTATTTATCCACACAACATCTATCAAGTGCGGTGGCTGCCACGTCATTTCCGGTGACACGCCCAATCAGACTTCGAGATATCGACTGTACATCGCTGGATATCAGCAAAGCATGCTGGCAACAGCTTATCCACGCAACTTCTACCAAGTGCAGCGGCAGTCAGTCACTTCCGCTGATGCACCTACCGAAACTCTCGGGTATCGACGATGAGTTCCAAAGTTATTGATAAAAAAGGGTAAAGGCAAACATGCAGTGTTCCGTAGTATTCTCAACTAGAAACCGTTCATTTCTTGACTGGTTCAGGTGCGCGGCAATCCGTTACGAATAGTAAACAGCAACGGCAATGACCTTTCAAATTATCAATTCGTAATTCATCGGGTGTCTTAATTCGTAATTCATCGGGTGGTCTTACAATGAGCACATGCCCTGGGTAACCTTAATACAGTGCCTCTCTAGTGTAAACTACTAGTGAATGGTAGAAATTTTGAGAAAGCACTTATTGTTGGACCCATGTGATTTAGGCTGTTGTGCGTCAACAAAATGATATCGTAATAGTTGGACGTGGAGTGACATCGAGTGCCAATCCCATTCAAGAGTTGACCCGATATCGGGAACAGGCATGGGCTGCATTAGTACTGAAGAGTTGATCTGAAGGACTTTGAAAAACTGCATCGGTGTTATATTTCTCTGGTAATCTAGATTATATGATCTGTTTTGTTGTTTTGTTGTGAGTTCTTTTTTTTGTTCTCGCCTATTTTGTTTTTGTTAATCCGTCCGACCTGATACAATTTCAACAGCACAACGTTACATGAGTGATGTTCAGCAAGGCATTTCATGCGAATGATGTTGCTTCGAATAGATTGTCTTGGAATAATGTTTGAGGACGAGTTTCAAGAACAGTCTTCTTTATCGGAAAGAAATTGTTAGTATCTACGATAACAACTATTGTAAGTTCTTCTCCACCAACGCTGATTCGTAGTCATGTGGTTGGGAAAAGAGTGACCTTCGTCCTGTGACAAGAGACTGTTTGTTAAGACATTTTGAGCCCGCGTACGACTCATCATTACATGAAAATGAAATCTAACTTACCGAGAAATCTCTATATGTGCGATTATATCGCTCTTCATTGGGCTTCAGAGGAAGATAATGTCGCCGGTAGTCGGTCCATTGACGATGGTCATGATGCGTGTTGTAGAAACTGGGACTGCGTCTACGACCCCTCCATTTCATATGACGGTTTGACCAGCCAATATTGTCATGGATGTGGGGAGGATTTTTCTCCACTTCGTAGGGTTTAGGATGCTGTTGAAGGGCCCCATCGTTTACGGTACTGAAAAATTCCAATAACAAAACTATTTCGAACGAAATTCTTACTGGAACTTACTTCACATTACTTTCACAGAAAGGTGCTGTATCATTGGAAGTACATTCATTCGAATAACCATTTTTGACCTTGCCCATCCGACAATTCCACCACATATTATTGTTGCGTAAGAATCGACGGTCCGCGTTCATTGCTCTCCTTTGTGACCGTTTGAAGTTATTGTATTTTGTGGTGCTTAAAAGCCTCGAATAACAAATCAGTCAGGGACGTCTGGTAACCACACAAAGGTTCCCTATTTTTGAGTTTTAGTTTCTTCAATTCATCACCGACTCATATTAGTAAGTTAGTTTGAACTTACTACACATTCTTCCCACGTGGAGACACTGCATTAGCACACACAGGTTTGATCCCTCCGTTACCGCCATTGCAGTTAACGAGATCATTCGATTCACTTTTGGCACACACAGGCCCACTGTCCTTCTCCACTCCGTTTGGTTGCTGTAGGACTAAATTAGCAAAACGTCGACTGTATAAAAGTACTCTGAAACTCAACTCTTTACTACTTCCACACAAAGGTGCTGCATCACCGGATGAAGAGTCATTCACGTCCTGGTTGTTATGCACGGAAAGTTCAGGAGGGCTTTCATGTGACACAGGGTCTTCCGGAATCACGCCGACCTGTGTGATATAAAGTTATAATAATAAGAATTTGAATTATTAGAACGGCCTATAAAACTCGCCTCTTTTTCTAATGAACCCTTGCAGCTTGTGGTAGCTTCACTGTCACATGATTCGGTCCTGAATAGGAAGAACCTTCGTTGTCAACAGCGACGGGACCATTTTCGAAGCGAATTACAAGCTCAAATTTCGTATTCAGGAAACCGCTTGGAAAAAACATTGTTGTAAAATTGTTAGAATCATTCGTGAAAGTGGCAGCAATCCAGCGTTGGTGTCCATCCAGCGTGTACTCGACCGACGTGTCGGGTGTGGTTCGCTAAGACAGAAAGCGACTTTTTCGCGTCTCGCAGCGCGAACTTTTTCGCTGCAGGAAACATTGGTCCACTAATCGTAGTGAACCTGAGGCCTGCAGCGGAAAATGCTCCGCGCTGCGAAGAGCGGAAAAGTCGCGTTATATCTTAGGCTGGTGTCAGAGTCCGCGATCCGTCGCAGGTTTCGCTGATTTCAGCGATTTGCGCGATTTGCGCGACGGGTCACGGTAAATCACAAGTGCCCCATCAAGGTGTTCTCCAATGCCGCCGCCACTTCTGCTTGATAGTGATGGCTGAATGACGACTGCCCTCATGTTGTTTGATATTATAGAATCTAGAATTATAGGATAGAATAGGAACGAATCATGAGCATTTCAATGAACTGATAGACATTGAACATGAAACCACAAACAGTTCGTCTTCAATCTTTACTGTCAAGCAGAATTCGCAGCAGGATTAAACAACACCTCGCAGTATTCATCGGGCACTTCCAACTCCTGTGATCCATCGCAGGTTTCGCGCAAATCGCGCAAATCGCGAAAATCGCGAAATCAGCGAAACCTGCGACGGATCGCGGACTCTGACACCAGCCTAAGCAACCGCACGCCACGTTGGTCGAA
>MU888479.1:0-18859 GCA_036418205.1 Ostertagia ostertagi
ATTGTTTCCGCACAGGGACCAAACGCGCACAACTGAGTGATCATGGCCTACCTTGCCGACTCCTCATTTTTACCGGATCTTCTTGCGATCGCCATGCAAGCCCTTGAAGAAAGGGCCTTCCAGGTATCCGATTTTGTACGGAATCCCGGTTGGTATCCCTATCTAATCATACACTCAGAGACTGTGCTCTGAATGTTGATTAGATATGACCGCCCTTCCGCAATTCCACTTTGATTAGATATTGTCATTTCGATTAGATGTTATGAGTGCCTCCCCCTCCCCCGAGCTATATTTTCATCGTTGGACCCCAATGTTTGTCCCCTACATGCTGTTGATCAGTCCGCCCACCGTTGCGGTGTTATCCTCTATCGAATCACTCCCCGCAGTGCTCTTCGAGGCTGTTAACGTAATAAAGTAGCAAATCTGGGTAGTTTATTCCACAGTGGAACAAATCTTTATTCTACATATATTATGTCGCTAATAATTCAGATTATACTATAATTGTAACAACTGAAACAAAAACTTTTGTGAAAACAACTTCAAACCAAACGACGAAAACTTAACTGGATTACTAGGGCCTGTGATTTGTTGACAATAATAATGCTAAATGATACTGAATGGAATATAATCTCTTGTGCCCGCGTTTCGTATATTGTGGCGCCGTGACATGGTTTACGGTGACATTAATTATAGTACGGATATTTGATATTATGCTAGGACGAGAGACGCTCAAATGGCGACACAAAGTTCAAATGTCTAACCGCGTGGTCACCTAGGATCTCGAAAACCTGGGTTTTCGATTGAACTTTTCTATATGGAAACTAGCATTTTAAGTGGGAAATTTAGTCAGTTAGAACTATTTGAATTGATCTTTTCAACTAATGCTAATGAAAAGCCTAAGGGCAATGAATGGGAACAGCACATCGCTTTCATGGGAAAAAGATGTTTCGGAGAACCTGAAGCGCGTCGAGTGCAGACCACACACCACAAGTGACGACGGCCTCCACAAAATGTTAATGTTTTCTGCCAATGAAATGATTAGCCTTGCAGTTGTATTCTATCAGTTGTCACTAATTACAACTATCATTTACCAACTATCAGCTATCACTATGAATTAACTTCTAACCAGATTTATTGGAAGGCGCGACATACCCCCTCACTTGTTTTGTGTGGTCTGCACTTGACTGGTTTTTCTGAACAGAAGGATACCTTAGAATTTTCGGTCAAGAGAGCTCAGTAAATAAGGGTGGTCTGTGTTACTGGTCACTATCTGATTAGATCGAAAAAATGTCAAGGATGATGACAGGGCAGAATTTGAAAATATAAGTTAGGTATTTAATTTATTGTTTTTCTGATGTTAATTGCTGTTCTAGAGAAAAAAACGCGGAATTCGAGAAAAAATCCTCTACCATTGAAGCACGCGCGCTTGCTTGTCCATTTTTTTTTCAAAATCTAAATCGCTTACATCGATTATGAATCGATTATGTATTTTGGGGTCATTTCAAATGATAACAGTGTTAAATTCGTGATAAAAACGGGAGTTATGCGAAAATTCCTATCTGTTGTGGTATTCAATTAGCTTTTGGTAATTGTGTGAAAGAATTCAATTTGCATGTCGGTGTCGCTGGCGATTCCTGCGAGAGTTGTGATCAGCTTTGTGAGAGAAGCGAATTGTCGCATGAAGGCGTTGCCCACTGGTGTGCCAGGAGGAACAACAGGTGCCTTGAGGAGTAGGGAGAGGATAGACAGCACCTAAACATAGTTATCAGAATAATCAATTCTCAAATCCTGGCAATTTCTGAACGCGCAAAACTGTATTCGTCTGGCATAGAATAGGATGAATAAGCGCGCTAGTAAATTACCTAGTCTTGCCGGAAGCAGGGTCAACCGTGACCATCGCACTATTTCAGGAATTTCCGAGACTCCGCCGCTTCTTAGGTGTCGAATGGCGACCCCTACCACACAAACCCAGGAGGCTCCCCTAACGGCCAATTCTTCTCTTACCCCGAAAACCCACCATCCTAACTGCAAATTTTCACTCCTCCCACCTATCCTACCGCGCCACTTACATCCACCAAATCCCTCAAAAACCAATATAACCAATCTAAATCGTCTCGCCGTTCACCCAATCGTATCACTAATACCACTCAACCCTAACTGCGACCGCCCCCCTCCTTCCCAAAATCAACCACAAATGCGATCCCCTCGTTCTAATAGTGCGAACGCACGGGCGACCCTGGCTGGAAGTGTCCTGGGCGACATGGAGCGTACAGCGAGCGGCTATCCTATCACAGGCGTATCGCTCCCTCTCCTCCTCACTCCCTGCCCTACCAGTAGGTGGTCGCCCAAAATCCACGTCATACTGTCGCTAGTTTTGTAGAGTGAATCATGCTTTTGAAGTGTTTCAATCTGGGAACGTCTTATCATCCCAAGTGGAAGCCTTTTGAAGGCATCGTTCAACAATACTGTCTCAATTCCTGCAACCTTGGTTCAAAGGTAGCGATCACGTTACCTGGAGAGCGGTGCGGTTTTGGTTACCTTACCTGGAGAGCGGTGCGGTTTTGAGCATTATTGGTGGACTAGACCTATAAGTGTGCTTCAAAGTGTGTTTGAACGCCGCTAAAGGCCCTCCTGCCAAGTCCAATGGCGTTTTTAAAACCTCTTCGCCATCTAGCAATCGTGATCACTGCCTTGAAAGCAGAAGAGTTTTACTGAATAACTTAATTCCTTTCCTATATTTGAACTACTTCAGAAACTGAAAAAATGATGACCGTGTAATTTCCACCCTCCATCCGAGTCTGGTTCTTTGTTGAGGCTCATGTCTTAGGGGGGGGGTATATTGAAGAAAGGGGCCGCTCGGGGGGCTCGAGAATCAGCCTTAGAGAGGGAGGATTCCGGTCGACGATATGAGCAACCATTGTTTTCCCTGGTGTTTATTCCCAATCCTGGGGTTAGTCCTAGTGCCATCTTCCGCGCTTTTTGAATGCACTGTTCTAAATATACCCCCTAAGGACGTGGGCGTCTCTTTGTTTATTACATAAACGGTTTTACCTCATGGAATTGACCAAATTCGCCTTTGCTGGCGTCTGCGTATCGGATTCGCGTGGCTAACTCTGTCAATATTGCCAGGTCATAGATAAGAGGAGTTGCAAGTAGTGAGTCTTCACACGTGTTGTGAATGACGAACGTCTGCCGGCCACCCATGAAAATGCTGAAAAGTAATTTTTTCTTTGAGAGTTCATATTTATGTGGAGCTACAGTCGGTATATGAATAAGTGCCGCTGCCCCTTTAGGAGCTTAGGGGCTTTCTGAGCGTACCTGCAGATATACTCGTCCATAGCTCTTTTAGAGTCTCCAACAAACGGCACATATTTGATAACGATGCAATGATCTGGTTTTTGGCCAGTTGGATAGAGAATTTTGTTTGCTTCTACCATGTCGTCAACAACAGAAGATTTTGAAATCTCCTTAACAGAGTGGATTTTTATAACCGCGGTGCTATATTTAAAAGTGAAAAAACTCACCTTGGATCTGAACTGTCTGGCCTCGCTGAGATTCTTTCCGTCGTTGTTTCCGAGATGATTGTACGAGACGATCGATTCTGGCTTCAGTCCACTGCTGACCAAGAAGTCTACCAATGCCGATTTGATCTTGGTCTGTCCCGATTTGAAATCATCTCCTCCAACGAAGACATTGTGCTAAAATGCTTGCACTGACTGGGTTCAAATGAAAAGTGCGGAATGAAGCGTTCGGTTTTGGTCAGTAGTATTCTGATGCTGATAGCTGATGCGCCACGAATCCGACTTCCAGTAGATTTGTGATAACAGTTGAATGCTGTCTGCCTTCACACAACGACTTGTGGGGGTCATTTCGGCTTTTTTAACCACTCCGGAAAATTGTTATAAAATCAGTGATCCAGGAAGGAAACTGATCTCGATGGGGCTGGGTGACTAAAATCCAATCGATAGATCTTGGGAATGAAATCCAGGAATGTGCTTATGAACTGGATTATTTGTGTAGCGGAAGAGCCACCACCCTCCCCACTACCGCACTACTTCGCCCACCCCCTCCCCTTTCTACCGCCTGAGCACCTACGTTCTTACTGGTTGAATTCATGGTCTCGTGGCATATTTGGCAAATAAGTGACGTAGCGGCTCTTGGTCTTGTAATCATATGATTAGCAAATCCTGTACCCAGTTATGAACGTAGCTCATTAATTTGTTATCTAAAGGCATGGGTCCCTATCGAATTGGTGTGTTACTTCTATCGGAAATGAAACAATAGGTGCGAGACTATCGGGAGATGCGAGACTAAGGACTATCGTTGAGGAGAAAAACGCAAAAATATCATTAAAAAATACTGATGCTTAGAATCTCCTTTTTTATGTGGTCGACCGTAGTGCGGCAGAGATACACAGTGCGGTGGGTAGGGAACACGCGAGAAAGCACATCGAAGGAGAGGGAGCAGACACGCGCATGCCGCATGCGAATAAAAGGGAGTGAGGTAATGTTTTTGCGATCGTTCATTTTCCTTCCAACGGCGTTTTCCCTTTTTTTGAATAAGCAAAGAAGCTCAAGTAGGTCAGCTGTGGGTCAGACTTTCTGTGTGTTTTCTAGCAAATCATGACCCAAACAGCACCTCTATTGCCAAATTAATAAGAGCAGCCTTAGTCCTGTGTGAAATGTAGGTTATATTCTACGAACCTTGTGAGCGAGTTCGATGATACCTGGCACGAGTGTATTTTGGGGCGATCCGTTGATGTAATGAGCGCCTTCCAAGATTGAGGCTATCGCGAAAATGTTCGAAGGCGAGATCTAGGCAATATAATATACCGTAAATGTTCGAAGCTAACTCGCGCAGCTTTCCAGTCATACCTCGTCCGCGCTGGCCATCCACAGACGCGATGGCGTATCTGCTCAACACCGTCATGTTCAACCCGTCCACAACATCGGTGTAACGTTCCGTGTTCGCTGTCCACAGCACAATCACACATTCTGAAGACGTAAAGGTTGAAGCTTTTACCTTAAGGTTAACGAAGGGTGGATACTTTAGTGGGTAAACTTACCTAAGTCGTGTTTAGCTTTGAAGTTACGAATATCGCGACGAATGTGCTCAAGATGTTCTCTCTTGTTGTTGCGCCCGGGATGGTGTTATTCGCTCTGTCACCTTGATTAGCCGCTATGAAGTCCGGGTAGTAGATCGATGGCATTGGCACAATCGGCTCCATGTATGGTCGAAGCTTCTCTTGGAAGCTCGGGTTCGAATACCTAAAATTGGGATCGACTCTTTGTTACTCATGTCTTTTTATCTCTAATCTATTCGTTTCCGACAATTTCTAGTTCCTTCTCTTCGTATATTAGGCACATCTAATTGCCACAATTTGGGGAATGATATCCAAAAGAAGGAAGGTAGATGGCAAAAGAAATTATGCATTTGGCGTCGATCAATTAGTTTTGGAATGCGCCACGTATTGGGTCCATTCATAATTCGTTGGCATTTGAGCACGATATTCCTCCTCCAACACTATGCGGTGGCCGAGCTAGCCCACATATTGTGTTCTTGCGACCTCCAGACCAAGTCTCTAGGCAAATCAATTAATACCCGTGAAGGAATATTTGGTTGTTTTGGATGGGCTCAATTTGGATCTCTTCGAACGCTCCGCACCCGTGCGATAGTACGCTGTAAATCATCTTCCTACGCATCATCCCCCGTCAAAATATAGCTGCCTAATAGAGCGCCAGTATGCTTTACAAACGATCCGCATCTGGTCACTGCTGAAATCCACGAAACATTTCTGATGTTTGATGGGTAATATTTTGAATTTCCGGGAAATGAAGAGCATTGAATGGAATATTCGGCATGTCTGTAACAATGAGTGGACGTAGTATCCATTCGAGTTATTCTACGATATCGAAGGAAAGCCGAATACATGGCGTGACCTGGAGTTCCTGAGCAATGTTGAGGACTATGACTGACTCTGTTTTTCTCACTTGCGCTCATACCCATGCCCTACTGGAACCCACTCTGTATCTTACTCTTCATTTGAGTGGGTCTTTAAAATCAGAATTAATGTATTCAAATTCGATAGTCTGCACCTTGGCTCGAATCATTGCCTGGTAGAGGTTTTGATTGTTGATATCCCAACCATCGATGATGAGATCATTCGGCGAGAGAATCGGTATGATTTCCTTGAATGGAACGTGAATCTGTTGCTGTCCATCCCATCCAAGATGAACGGTCGATGACTGGGTAACCGATCTGAAAGCCATCAGAATTGGGTTGGTGTAGCGGTGTAATTCTAGGGCCATGTGATGGGGCCTTGGACGAAAAGCGTAGCGTAAAATAAAGAGTACTTAGTAAGAAATTGTACCCGAAATAATTAGCAGTCTGAATGCCTTCTTTGGTTCTCCATGTCATATGTTTCTTGTTGGCGATAATTGCTCCTACAGAAGTAGATCCGTTGTTACCTCCTATACCGACAAGTAGAACACCTGAAAATGTGGAGATTACAGAGATGCTGTATTCGTAAGCTGTGCAGTCAGTCTTGGTACTGTAAGATTACGTAGAAATTTTCATGGAGCCCTTGGAGCCTATACGAGCTCCACCCGTTTGTCTGAATAGGAGTTGCGAAATTCCCCATACCGCATTTGCTGGGAATTTTCACTATCCCTCGGAATTACTGCCTTTCTGAACTAGGAGTAACCTTTCTGCTCAGTCCAAATATGTCCAGAGATTGATCTTTGTCTAGGCCGATTCCTCCATACATTTTTCTTGATGGGCTAATCTGTATCAGAGTGAGGGATGCGTCTTGACCATTCATCGGCTGCCCTCCAAATTATTTATGGACCAGACACGTATTCGATTTCCACTACTATCTTGGCTGAATATTGAACACATTGGGCATACCCTTGTTTTTCTTTCATTCACTGTAGAAAACTTATTTTTAAAACTGACCAGTTCGTTTCGGCTTCAGTTGGGTTTTGAAGACGTATTCATGCTCCTTTGGTGTCACTTTTAGTCCATCGGCAGTATGAGAGAAGTGGTTCTTACGGTAGAGGAACCTTGTCTCCATTTCATTGCCATCGCAACGAACATAGGGAGAGTCGACGATTACCTTAACCAGAGGAAAGGTTTCTCCGGTAAAATTCTGCTGGAAATACCTAGACTGGTATTAGTTGTTAGCAAACGGAAAAAAAATCGAAAGCATTCAATGAGAATCCTAATTCAAGACCGTAATTATGGAATTTTTTTGGACCTACCCTTTTGTACTTTGGCTGGCTATCGGTCACACCATTTGAGTATCCGTTCATCTTGACCTTCCTATAATTTTTTAATAAACAGAAAATTATGCACAATTCAAGGAACGGGACGGCTAGACAGCATGTAGTTAAAGTGCCATGTTAAAAACGGAGCTAAATGCGAGGAGTTGGGGAGAGGGGGGGCAGTGATTGAGGAAGTGGAGTACAAAGGACATCTGGCCGAAAAATGATCGCAATAGTCGTTGTGCAGACGTTTATAATTGAGTCAGAAATCGGATATGACCGTATAATAAACATTGCAACAACGGCATAGTCTGGAAAGTTGACCTTTTAGGATCAAAAATCAGTTGCTTTTCGAGATAAGAGTGCAAAGTGCTGGGCAGAACTAGGATGCTCGGCACGAGCGACGAAGGATGTGTTCACCGAGGTGACGCAGGCCGGGCGGAGTGGTAGGTGTAAGTGAGGGACTGAAACAACGCGCGCTCTGGCCCACAGAGTCGCCGCCCGGAGCCAACCCGTCGGACATCTGCATTATAGGACTGCATTAGGATACAGGGCGATTACCGCAATAGGTCCAGGGCGCCATCCGGCTCAAGCCAGCCCGAGGGTGAGGGAACGACTCAAAGCCGTGACTCCCCACACGCAAGACCCGCACCCGACAGGCGGTCCGAAGTCGCGCGCCGTACCCAACCAGCGCCCTCACCGTCGCCACCCCGCTCGCTGCGCAAATAACCCTCCTCCAGAGCTCGTTTGACGTCGGTATATATAACAAGAAGATTTTTGCTAGACATGAGAGTGAGAAGGAGGATACGAGCTTTACTAAGACATAGAGAGACCAGGCCAGAATTACAAACACTCGCCATTAACCACAGATGTGCACCGAAAAGTTCTTTGCTGTTCTAGGCAAATAACTTTGTGCGTTCAGAACGCCCACAGCACCTGCTTCTATCACACCCAACTCTACACTGCTAGCAAAGTTCTCACGAGGCACACAACACACGCTTGGAGAGTATCGCAAATGCGCACCTCCCTCCTTACAGACCTAATAGGCAATCACCACGCTCATTCTGCAGCAGTTCAAGACCCCCACCCAAACTTGCCCCCAACGACGTGAGCAGAACACAGACCAGCCGCA
Organism: Ostertagia ostertagi; assembly: GCA_036418205.1. Lineage (NCBI taxonomy): Eukaryota > Metazoa > Nematoda > Chromadorea > Rhabditida > Trichostrongylidae > Ostertagia > Ostertagia ostertagi. Next base: position 8,395 of record MU888479.1, read on the forward strand.
CAAAAAGAGGTGTGGTTTGAGTGTGAGAGTCCGCACTTCATCACGGAACCACACAGACGCGAGAAGGGGTTGAGGTGGGTGTTGAAACGATCCCATCAGAAAGTATCTCCACTCCACACACACCCAGCACGAGCACATATTCTCTGAAAGAATTAAAGCTCCCGCATTGCCGATAGCCACGCTCAACCAGCTTGGTCTGTCTTATCAGCTCACTAGAAGACTTAAGCGATGAAAGCACATGAATAGAACACACATCACATCAAAAAACTAAATACTCACTAGCACTTTATTTACCATTTCCTGACCGTTAGTTCTGAAGAACAAATGCGGGTTTCAATTAAGGTTTTACTCCCAAGGCAGGTTTGGCTACATAAACCCCCAAAGATACATTTGAGTCCGGAGACACAATACCACGTCCGTTGGCGCGATAAGACGAAACGTTCAGTTCTCCTCATAGAGTCAAGATTCACCGTAGCTGTGTGATCATTATAAGCCCAAGAGCTTAGGCTTGGATTTCCAGGCTGTGAGGTTTGAAGCTTATGGGTGCACATTGGGCTATATTTGAGGCTTTAGGATTCGGCTCCGGCTTAGTCGTAAGCTACCCTTCGCCGCATAGGTACTTGCGATCCCACAGGGTGCGTTTAGCCCCCAATGAAACATGAATAAGTTACATTTTGGCAAGGGAGCAGAAAAGCGCTGACGCCTCACACGACAGACGCCGACGCGACGACCAAACGAAACTGATACTCTGCGGTGCTTTTTGAAGCGAGCCCCAAAAATTTCGAAAAAAATATCATTGATAATTAGCTCTTATTCGAGTGTAGTCGCTCTGGGAAATTTATTGACAAATAGTTCCTTAGCAAATTTTAAAAACAATCCAGCCTATTATCAACAGCTGAGGGCAATGAAGGGTAGGTGGTGCCGAATTTTGTATGTAAAAAAATCGCAGAAGCGGTAAGTTGCCTAGTACCTGCTTCTCAACTACTAGGTTAGAGGTGTGACGTTTTTGGCTAGACAAAGAGCATACAAGCGAATTTCGTCAAACTAATGGAAATTGCTATGTGTTGTCGACAAGGCGTAAAAACGGCAACTGAATGGAGGAGTCCTTGTGGCGGCTGCAGGAAGTGCGGCTGAGTCAGCTGCAAAACAAAGGTTGCTAATGTGGCGGAATGAGAAAAAATTTCGCAGCTCTTAGCTTCATTAGAGGTCCGTCCGACCGAGTCACCTATCGATTTGCTGCGAGTCAGCACGAAAAAGGCAATAGAGAAACCTGCAACAGAGGAGAATCTTCATGAATGCGCTTTGCGTAGAGCAAAAACCACTGAGATGGCCAGGCTATGTGCAAATGAGTCTTCTAGAGGGCGCAATCGAAACGCATCCATTAATCATCCGTGGCGCCTTCTATGGAAATTGCAATGCCTCTGAGGAATTTTGCACCAGAATAAATGCTTTATAGTTGCACAAATATGGGAAAAAGAAAAAAGGGCTGGAAGGATTACTTGGACCACTTGAAGAGGCCAAAATGCAGAGTATTCCTTGGTATGTTACATGGATAGCCAAAGGTTGGGATAATTATGCGTTATGACCCGTAGCATTATCCGGAGGCGCCTTCGTGTTGGCCATTCGGTGGTCTTCAGGTGCCATTTTGATTACACTGGACCAGGGGAAATCTACAAATGGGGACTTCTTTCTTATGGTTAGTAATAAAGTTAGCCCTTAGAAACTGTGAAACGATCGAATAGCTTTCAGAAGCCGCAAAAGTTCTGGACCCTCTTTTAATGAATGTTACTTGTAAGGAAAGCATCACAGCGTTGGAAGCTTAGTGGCTAGGTCCGCATGTTGCACGATTGGAGTTCATCAGATCCATTACGGATGCGCCATGCGTTCGCTTTCTCTACAGATTTTGTGCAGCTTTCTCAGGGCAGGAGTCGAACTCGCACCTCTTGCACACTGAGCACTCGTGCTGTCCATGACGTCTCCGGATCTTTGAATTCGGCTCCCTGGTTTCACCCATGACGGCCCAGGAGAGGTGGAGTTGTGTATATGTGTACGCAAGAATAAAAATCCTCTGAAAGACAAGGAACGATGGAGGGATTTGTTTTACACCTCAGGATGAGATCTCTGGTCATAAGATCTCTGATCAGAGCTTAGGCTAGCCGTCAACTTGCGGGATTGACCAAAGCGCAATTCAGTGTGTCTGTTGACCAATGATTGTTTGGTGTGAGCGGTTCCTGATGCGAGGGCTATACACGAACCATGTGCGTTGTGGTGGCGACTTTTGCCATGACTCGGTTTCCGCCCTCACAGTCAGAGTAGGTCAAAGAAAAAAAAAACGCTAGATGACTATGTAATTCTGAGTACCCTCTCGGAGAGTCATGATACAGCTTTTCAATCAATTTACCTCTGGATGATAATTTTCAGGATCCTCCAGTGACCGTAAAAACGGAGCCACCTGATGAAATTCAAGATGGAAGCGATGCAAAGACAATTGGAGAACACGAGAAGGTAGTTTCAAAAGGTTATTTATTATGTGAGACAGAATTTTTGTTGTTTTCTATTTTTTGCCTCTTTTTGGAACGGATGGTGCTTTTCGAGGTCTGATTATGTAACTGTGTGTTTTGGTGTAGTTTGGGTTGGTGAAGAAGCCTCACATAGCTTAAACATCATTTTGACATAATAGTTCCGAATTTTGTTCAGTAAAATGGTCGCTGGGACTCTTCACTACATGCACTACCAAAAAGGTTTTGAAGCAAAGGGAAGCGTTCTGTTTTTTTCGAATGTGATTAAAGGAGATTCCACGATCGTCGGAGGTCGAAGAAGAAAAAATATACCTAGTCAAAAGGCTGGCGGGTGCGGGGCGGTGTGTTTTTGCAGCGAAAAGTAGGCCCCCAAGGCACTACCCGTCCCCCTCGCCATCTGGTTCTAGCGTTGATACAGAGAGAGCGTATTGCAGAGGCAAACGATTGATGGGAATCCACACACAACACACACACACACCTCAACGGGGAAAGATGGAGGTCCATTCCTTGGTTATAGACCGTCTCTCATTGGTTTTCCTTCATTCCAGTACTTACCACCACCTCTACCTAGATTACCAGCAGGCTTTCTTCTATCATAAACTCTGCTTTCAAAGAACAACACCTACCATATTGGTGCGGCATTCAGTGTCCGGATGATGAAAGTGTAGATGGCTAGTTTGACTGCATGAATGAGAAACGCAAAGGAACGGATGAAAGCCACCCCCCCCCCGTCATTGAGATGAGGAAGGGGACGTGTCAGTAAAGGATTCTCCGATTTGCTGGCGTCGATGGCTCCAAATTAACGCCCGCTATTTTTGAATTAGCTTTACGTCTATCCCCGTTGTGTGCATAGGGGCAAGGCGCCAGGAATTTCGTAAAAAATACTACACATTCTTCTCGGACTTGCCTCACAGCTGTAAGGCCCAGGCCTTTCTCGAGCGCAGTTTCGAGTCGCTAAACACAACAGGCGTATCTCTGGCTGCTGGTAAGTCCAGATATTATAAAGGTTTGTTGAATAGTGTACGAACATTCCCTATCAAGCCATCGCGAACGTGCTTACTTTTAAGGCCTCCTTCGCTTCAGGCTCAGGTTCACTGTCATTACGTTGAGAGGGAGGCAGACGGAGTTCAAGCGCTTACGGCTATCCACTGGGCAGGGTGAATAACGGTCGAGGAAATCCTCGACCATAGCTCTCTACCATGCGAGAGTAGTGCCGAGAGTGAACATCCGCGCGGAGAGCACAGACGGCACGGCATGGCGAGTGTGAATGTCCGCGCGAGAGATCGTCTCTGATCGGGCAGAGAATCCTCGACGTGCCGTTGAGGAATCCTCAAGCGATATTCACCCTGCCCGTGTAGCCCTTACTCCCTCAACAAATTCTAGAACACCTCCAAACAAAGAGAAAGATGATCAACTAAATGTTAATTTTGCTATCAAGCGGGGGAGTAAGCATTGTGCGGCGTAAACTACCGCAGTATGATTGATTTGACGTCAGTGTTGCTGCAGGCCCCGGGGACAGCTGGATGGAAATACCCCTGCCTCTGTGCAATTTTCAAGACTGTTTTTATGTTATTAGGAGCACGTACGTGCAGCAGGACCTTTCTTTTTCTGAGAGCAGTCCTGGTGAACCATTATCCTCCTTCCGAGATCAGGTGCGCGTCGAGTACAGACCACACACCACAAGTGGCAATAGCCAGGGAAAAGGAAAAGAAAACGCCATTTTTTTTACCGTCGTCTCCACAGGGAAGGTTTCGTTAAAGTGTTCCACGTGAATAGGCTTTCCTGATAAGTGTGAACTAGACAGCAAGATATATTGACCAATTGTTCAGGTGCCATTGGTAATAATGCCTTACGGTGAAAGATACTCGATTCTCCGTCAGTTGGAACAGATGAAACCAACAGTGATCATTCTCTATAATACGGATATCGTCACATTGAGACAGATAGAAGTATATTTCTGTCATACTGATAACTTGTTGAACGGATGTACGAGAACTGAAGCGCTCAAGCTTATGAAAGACCACAAGGTCTACGTCACGCTGGCCATTTAGGACATTTGTCGAGGCTCTTTAAACCCACCTGAGTGACTCCCCACGCGCCCCCCCCACTTCCGGAGTCCAGTTTTGTTTGGTGATTTGTTTGGCAATAACCATGCAACGCTGACGGCTTCTCCATTCGCTGCTCGTTACACGCAAACACTTTCCGAAAATTTGACATCACCCCAGCGGAGTACGGCAATCGAGGAGGGAAGGAGGGGGAATGGTATCGCTCGTGACCCAGCGACCTATCCTCCCATTTCAGCATATTTCTTCCATTATCACGACAAAAACCACAGATTCGAGCTCCTCGTTGGAAAATTCCCAAGTCCCATCAGATAGTTGACCATAAAAGACCCTGGTGCTTGAAAGGCATTGACCAATCAAGGGCGCTTCTTTGATGCGCCATGCATTTTAATCGTCATCATAATGTTGCTGAGCTTCATGATTTCATACAACGTCTTTGTAATTATCACATCGAAGCTCCTCCACAGAAAAAATTCATTTGACGATAGTTTTGGGCAATGAGCCCTTCCTCAGGTCTATAAATGCATCCATAAATTACGTGCTTAACATAAAAAAAAACTAAAAAAGGACCTAAGGCACGAAAGATCCCATCAAGATTTTTGTGGAGGTTATCTAATTTTGTAAAATAAGAGAGAAGTTATCATAGATGTGGCCGAATCCGGATTAGTGAAAAAAGTTGAGTTAACATTCACCAGGTTACAGGAATTGTGTTTGTTTCCCAGATTAACAAAAGCATGCTCACATCTAGACTCGGAGCTTTTTCTTCAAATATTCTCCCTCATGTACAGAGAATCTACTGAGGAGTCACGATACCTGACAGCGCTCAAAAATGAGACCGACGCCTTCGAATCCTTGTTTAAGGAGAAAGCGGTGAGTCTATTTACTGTTAGACCTTAGAAATTCAGATCCGCAAATTCAGCAGTGCAAGAAGCATGATTCAAAAAGATTCTGGTTGAAAGTGATGGCCTATTTACAAGCATCTCAGAGACACCTGTTGATTCTCGACGATAATGAGACGCCGCACCTGTGAAGAGTGCCGTCGTTTAGAACGCTCTTAACGTGCGTGCTGGAATGGAGGAACCAGCAAAGCGAATATTGAGATGAAAGGCGCCAAACGTGTACGTGATTTTTTCCAATCCTCTACTCGCGTTTTGTGCACTATATCGCTCAACAAGCGAAAGTGGGTGTCTGGTAACACAAGAAATAAGTAGCCGAATTCTGAAGAAGTGCATCCGATACAGTGAAATAATAGTGGGTGGAGCCTTTTCAACCTGTCGCTGGCACCTGATTGTCGACATCTCAATCTTTGACGGATGGTGAACATTACGGTAGAGCATTAGGGGCTGGCCAATAGGACAACGAGACGCTGACTGCGCTCGCAATTTATCACCCACCCATGGACACAGAGATAGCGTGGAACATAGCTGTTGGACAGTGTTAATTGACGTGCTCCAATTTTGCAAGCTCCTCGTTGCTGGCTTGACCATTTTAGTTGCACCCCTGCATTCTATCTGGCAGGCTATAAGCATTCGCCCTTTCTCTCTTCCCTCCCACCCCTCCCTTGCCTATCTAGGCAATAGTGTCGTGGGCTTTCAGACTTTTGAATTATGCAACTTCTATTTTCTCTAGGCGATAGATTTAAAAATAACTTTCAAGGTTATTGTCGACATGCGTGAATTCAACAGCGAACTACCTACAGTATTGTATACAAAGGGGTATGATGTGGTTGCTGTTACTTTGGAGGTAAATTTTCTTTTTCAACTTCCTCACCTTTTATGCGGTGTGGTTTTTCTTAGTGCTTTATTTTTGGAGTGTGCTGTGAAGGGTTTCATTTTTGTTGGTTCACTACTGCGGGTAGAGCTGTAGTGAAATAATTAGTGATAGGCAAAGGATTTTGTTTCACGCAATACAACAATGTTTTCCATTTTGGCGAGCTCCTACTACATGCTTTTTGCTAGTACAGTTTGGAGAACTAGCCAGTAAAGTCGTTCAGGACGTGGAGCGCTTTTTCAAAATGGTTTTATGCATGTTATAGGGACACAAGAGTGAGCATAAACTGATGATATTTTTTTCTGAGCAGCCCTGGGAGCCACAAAAAGGCTAATAGGGCTCTTCATATCTGTCATACCCTATTGATGCATTACATTCCAGGTTGGTGACTATGTGCTGTCACCAGGAATCGCTGTTGAACGAAAAGCGCTTGACGATTTGACCCAGTCTTTGCAATCCGGACGTGTTTTCAAACAATCTGAACAGGTGATCAGATCTTCTTTATTCACGTTTAAATTTCTCAACTATCAGATTGGTTTTTCAGATGCTGCGGCATTACGCGAATTCTGTGCTCTTAGTAGAATCTAATCGTAAATTTGAGTCGAAAATTGTCAATGGTGGCCCATTTCAGGTACGTCGTATTTTGTATTTCATTGCTAAATAAGAACATTTCAGTGATTTTTCTCAGTGTCTGTCATTTTTTGTTAAGGGTGAGCTCACGCGGCACTGTCGTGAAGTACGCGCCCTGTTATGCTCGCTGTTGAGAGCAACACCACGTCTGAAGCTGATCTGGTCGCTGTCCCCAGCTAATTCAGCTGAGTACTTTGCTGAACTCAAGGTGAGCTGTTCACAATCGGCTATAAGTACCACAGTATCTGTTTTGACCTTCTGTAAAAATCACTATTGGGGCAGGGACGAGGAAAAATTCCATAGGGAACTCCTAGAACCCGAGAAATGGGATCCCTACTTTGTCCGTTGGTTTTCGCATTGATGCGACTCTCTGCTGCTGCCCTCTGCTACGCGAACGCACTCTCTACTAAACGGGTAGAGTCAGATGGCGAGGTGTGGGTGCGGCAGGCAGCGGCACGCCTAGCTGCCAGCAGCGGCCTGGAGTATTACTTTAGCTGCAGAGGCAAGCTAACCACTATAGTCAGTATACTGTCAAAAGCCGTATTTGATTTTCTGCAGTTCCTTTGGGGTGCTTACAAGATAGGTGGGCAGCGCAATGTTTGATCAAAATGTATGTAGTTGGACTGCTGTCCAATCTATCTGTACGGAAGGGGGAATTCTGGCAGGGAGTGTGTAGCCAACTAGCGGGTTGGAGAAGCGTCATTGACATGCTGAGAAGAAAGCTGGGGTGCCACCCAAGTTGTACGAGAGCTTCTTTGTTTCTGTAGAGCGATGAGGATCCAGTTGCTAAAACCCATTACTATATTTCTGCAATCGTGTAGGCATAGCCACTTCAACACCAAATTTCAGCTGAACGCCGACCAGAATTCGGAGGCTATGTCGTTCAAGAGATTAGATTGAAAATCACAAAGGGCGATGAAGGCTGTAAACATTACGTTATTTGTTGATGTAGAGTTTACATGAACTGTTGTAGAGGAGCAACTGGAAGCCCGATAGCGTGAAAGCGATGCGATAGTACTTCGTCACATGTGAAACATTTGCCTGGAATGGCAAGAGGGGATGTACAGTCGATGATGCTGAGTCAAAAGGTTGGCATGCATCATACTTACCCTTTAACTTTTTTTAAGCACTGCTCTTTTTCCCCCTTTTTCTTATGGTTCAAACGTTAGTTTTAATTGCGTAAGAGATTTTACGCCATCAGGTGAAACTGGAGTTCGGGAGGCCACTCCAAATTGTATGGTAGTATTCAGGATAAGGAAATGAACGATTCAAACATTGCAGTAACTTTAACCCATTCGCGACCGCGCAGGATTGCGCAATAGCAGCAGCGTCAGGAGATTTTTCTTCAATAAAATTCGAGTGGAGGGAGATTTCCTCTGCCCAGGGCTGGCGTAGATGAGCGAGGGTATGAAGATTCTTTCCATGGAAGAAAACTTTCCAAATTCCATTTCAAGCCCTGCAGCCACAGTAATACCATTGTCCCGAGTGAGAGCTTTGTCAGCCACCGGTGGCTGACATTGTCACGAATGGGTTAAGCTTTATTATGGTAAGTCCGGTTGGATGTGGGAGTTCTAAAGGAGGTTTCTCGATTAGAAGGAGAGGCTTGAGGAAGAGATTTACCTAGTGAGTACCAGGACTCTGGGGTGCGACGACTGATAGCGACATGCATCGAAAATTGACTCGGAGACTTTTATCGCTCAAAGTTGCGGGTCTGGTTGATCTCCGCCCACCGACCAGCTGATCACTCGCCGCAGATCTATACGTGGGATTGATTAGATAGCAGAGAGAGCGTGATGTTGAGGAGGGCACAGCGATAGAGTCATCAATGCGCAAATCAGCGGGGAAGGAAGGGGTCCCATTTCTCGGGTTCTGGGCCGTTTCTCATGGTTCTTCCTTCTTTCGTGTACCAATCACCATCCCTGAGTTAATTTGAAATGGGTTGCCTTCCCAGCGTGAATTCGTCCTTTAAATGGCTTTTTAATCGCCCTGTATGAGTCCCTAGAAGTAGCTTCTGAAACCAGAAAAGAACAATCATTGCTAAGGCCTTAAGGTTAGGGAGCCCAGGAAGACATGAAAGGTGCGAGCATTGCATAGAATGTGAAGAAGACGTCCGGGTATGAGAAAGACGTGAGCTTTACCAAAGCCATTTTCTTATCATAGGTTTAGAGATGCTGAGAGGAGGCGCTCTCGGAGTTTCTACGGGTTCGATAACAGAAGTGCCCCCCAGCATCTTTCACCAATGAAGAATATGTGAAGGCAAGTCGTTTAGGTGCGAAGTCTACGCGATCTGTTCACGATGCCCATTGAACAACTCCATACCGCTGTGGGATCTCATGCCGATAAGCTGCACGTGTTCGCTAACTTTGACTTCAGTGCATCCGACTGAGGGAGTAGCTCAGGCGTGAGCGCACTATTACTCTTAAAGTGCTCGTGGCATTCAAGAGTGCAAAGATGCAGAAAATGTGTCTTTGGCAAAAACTGTGAATTGGGTGGTGAATTGGTGTTCTTCTGCATCTCATTTTCAGTTTCGAGCAAGTTTTCATGTTATTACAGTAATTTAGCCCCATACGAGATCACTGCATCTGAGGCAGGGCCTGGGCTGCGTTTGTGGGTGGGACGATGCTGGTCCACCTCGGATCGCTCCTCCCCTGCAGTTCTGGCCCGATATCTGTATTTCGGTGTTCTTGAAAGGCATATTCCGCTAGTGAAAAGGTGTTTTCTATGGCGTCCGAAAAAAAGCTACGGGGGAGAGGGGAGGGGCCAAAAAGTCATTTTGTCCATGTCGGCACAGATTGCCACTGTCGACGAAAGTGCTACAGCAATATTACAGAGATGACCCTCCATTCAGCAGGATCCTCCAAGTAGGAGCAAGCCCTCTTTCACTGCCCTCACCGTCTTCAGAATATGACGTCATCTGTCACGTCAGCTCAAGGAGGCCTACAGTAACTGCTTCAGCCTGAAGCTCTTACATAATTTCTTGAATCGATTCAATGTTGGATAGTTTCCTAGAGGCATTAGCTCCACTATGCAAATCCCCTCGGAACTAGCTTTCCAGTAAGGGTCGTTATGGTACACGATCCTTCGAAGACCCCATTGAGCTCGACCAGTGCACCATGTTTCCGGGGCAGATTCTTTTGATCGTCCGCGTGTATACAGCTCTTATGTGGTTTTTTTACTGATATAATGGATGTGCTCTCCAGTTTTTGGGAGCATTCCGTTAGAATTTAGAAAAGGGTGACCGATTCCGTTCCAAATGTGTGTTCATGATTACTTTTTATTGCTCCTTCTAAATAAATATTGCAGCTGGGTCGACTAATGATGAATAAGAGCAAACAAAACTACCAAGAACCTTTAAAACCAAATTAGTAAGCTAAAATAAGGTAAGGAGCTGGGATTGGCCAATGAAAAGAAACAGTAGTCGCGCTGGTCCCATACCACAATCAGGGCCTTATTAGTAGTCGACCCGAATACAGGAACTTTTTT
>MU888485.1:0-11128 GCA_036418205.1 Ostertagia ostertagi
AAAAAATTCAATCCTGACACAATGCATCCAGTCTAGACCAATACCAATCTGCCTATTATCCACATATGGCCCAAAAACGTCCCTGTGTGATTCACCCTGCCGATCAAAACAACTCAGATAAGAGGACTCGGGATAAGAAACTCGAACAACGAAATGGTATGGGCACTGCTTGTGTGAAGTAGTACCACATTTCACAGTTGAAGATCCACGTTAAGAGTGTGCACCCTACCTGTGCGCATGTACTGATCGCGCATAGCTGAGTACTCTTCTTGACCTGCAGTGTCCAAAATATCCAATAGACATGTCTCGCCATCGATCACAACCTGCAAATAATTCGCTGAGTTTTTGGGAAGTGAAACAATGCTATAAGAATGTCCAATTTGAGGTTTTTTTTTCAATAACGGAGGGGACGGAGAACGTAGTGCGAAGTTCCTGTGCCTACAGTAATTCCAAATTTCGTAGGAGGAGGACATCCCCAGGGTGCGAAGACCAATTCACTTCAGTTTTTCCCACCCACCCCGGGGCTTCCTAACCTTGCAAAAATTGGAATTATTGTAGGCTGCACGGACTATCTTGTCCATATGCCACACCCCCTTCCTCTGCTTTATGAAATAGAATGCCAGATAGTGCTCTGCAAATCCTTTCATTTCCTCCCCACTGGTAGTTATTTCTGGCGCACCTCTTCATTAGAGATCGAAGCTTGGAAAAAATACCATACCTGTTTCCGATAGCTGTCTTCAATAGTGGGATCATACTCTTCGACGAAATGATTTTGAATTAATTGGATTGTGAGGGCCGACTTGCCGACACCTCCATCGCCCACCACTACCAGCTTATACTCCGTCATTACCCAAACCTGAAACGAGGCAAAATATCTACGGCCTACTGCAAGAGGTTTACAAGAACAGTTTTGAAAACGAACAAGTAAAAACAAATGCGATTCGAAGCGACACTCGAGATAGACTTGTAGGTGATATCAATCGCATTTCGACCATTTGATTAAAGTAATCATTCAATGCAATATTATGATGGCATGGCAGGTATAATATAGATGAGAAGAGTGTAAAAAAAGAACTTTCGAAAGGAAGACCATAAATAACCAGGTAACTCGCAAGTCTTAGCGAGATTGTTGAGAAAGTGCATAGAGAAAACACACATGCAAAGACAATGTTTGGAAAGCAAGAGTAAATACCTTCCTAAGGCCGATGTCAGACTTTGCGAATCGCGCGATTCGCTAGCGTCTGCGGTCGCGTCGCGGCCAGTGAATCACTCAATTGGCTGGTACCGCAACGCGACCGCGGACGCTAGCGAATCGCGCGATTCGCAAAGTCTGACATCGGCCTACGGTTGGATAAGATCGATAGCATTTCGCGGAAGCCGTCATACTTTCAGAATCGAAAAGCGGCGACACAGCCTTGTACTCTATGAAAAACTTTCAATTAAACTATATTTTTTTGAAGAGCTGATGATTCATACAAGCAAATGAAACTCATATTCGTGAATCTCTGAAAATCGGTTCGATAACAAAACGAGTTATGAAGCAATATATCTATTAACTTGATTTGATTTTTTCCATTACTGATCTAATTTGTGGATGCTTATATAACCTCAACTTAAAACGTTCCCAAAGGATCAACCCGTACTTACTCCTACAACATAAACCGAGCCGATGATTCAGCAAGCTAACACCTTCGCTTCAAAAGTGAACAAGCTGAAGGACAGACGAAACAACCGAAAACAAACGCACTTATTAACGGTTGATTACGATAATTCTTCGCAATTTGCTTAATGACCATGATTTTACTGCCACATAGCTCAAAGGCTAACAAAAAAATAAAAAATATCAAACGGAGTAATTTGCCCATGCGAGAACGACTTCCCCTCTTACTTTGGGACCAAGCATTAAAAACTGTAACATGACTTAAAATTTTAATTGTGAAACACAAAATGATAACAATCAGAGATTGTCATGATTGATAAATTACGCCAAGCAGCTAATGGGACAGCAATCGTTTGAGCCATTTACGATAGCAAAACTGAACTCTTCCTAAATGCATAACCCGGACTTTTCTTTGAATTCACATATTCTAAACGAATGACATATAATAAACCTGAACAACCTGGTCGCGATATTTCCTTAAATAGAGCCTTTTGAGAAGGAAGCAGGGAACATTCGTAACGGAAATAAAACAGTAGATTTGTTCTAGATCTTTGGACCGGATCTGTGCAAAGCGAATAAAATACGACAAGACTTGAAATTGAGCTTAACCCAAAATAAACACGTAGCCAATGACCAGTGATGGCAATAGGGAATTTCAAAGCGCTTTTCTCATACCAAAAACGACAGCTCAAACGTCTTGAAGACGTCGCCAACAACTCGCCACACATGCCTCCGATCGTGCCAGTCGGTGATTCCAAAGGCCACGATGACGAACGGCGAAGAAAGCCGTCGTCGTCGTCCAACAGCCCATCAAAGTCGTGCCGACGAGCTGCGACGCAGCCGCGCGCCTCACCAGTCGCGATCGCCGCGAGCGACGGCGCATCGGTTGCTCCGTTGGCAACGAGCCAATTCTCGCTCGATGCAAGCTGCACGTTTTTTTAAGTGGCCTCCTTAGCCGCTAAGCCTATTTCTTATTTCTGTTTCTCATTTATCCGCTTTCAATATACTAATTCCAACGAGAAACTGAGTATCTTCTTATTTTAGCCAGTAGAAACTTTCGCTGACCGTTTAATAAGAGTTTAGTTTAAAAGTGCACGGTCGATACTGCAGAATATACTTCAAAGTGGATTCTAATGGCTGATTTCAAAGTGTAGACGTCCACATTACGCAATTCCACAATCTTTCAAAAGTCCCCTTGAGCGGTCTCGTCGCGGTCTTTCTGAAATTTGCAACAATTTTTTCAAAAAAAAATATTGGATCAAGCTTCTTTGCATGGGAACCATTATAATCTAATGGGAACAAAGGCTCATAATTGATGAATAATCAATTTGTATCGGTTTTGTTTTCGGATTCGTCGATTCTGGCATTCGCTAGTGTCAAAACTAGCTCTTCAAGTGTCGTACTATTTGGCGCTACTACAGGATCGCGCTCATTGCCCTCGGATTTGCTCACAAATGCGCAAGACTGGGAACAGCGGATCAACTGGCTAGCATCTAGAGTGTAGGATGCTTTCCGCATTCGCGCTCCACGTGTAGTCGCAGAGAGCCTGGACTGTGCCTTTCTCCTAATCTGTGCTAGAGTCCGCGATCCGTCACGAATCGCGCGACGGATCACGGACTCTGACACCAGCCTCGACACATTGATAGCAGCCCGCTCGTACAATTCGACATCTTTTTGTTCATTTTATTCCCTAGCATCGTCGTTACTCCTTCAATAATTGCAGTATTAGTAATTGGTGTTTTGTTTTCGGGATAAGATACCGTATACAGGCAGTTTTGAAATATGGAGAAACTGCCAAATAAATTGAAGAAAACGAGGGTGATGCTCGTGAAAATCTGGTGCGCGTCATGCTGTCCTAAGGCCGATGTCAGACTTTGCGAATCGCGCGATTCGCTAGCGTCTGCGGTCGCGTCGCGGCCAGTGAATCACTCAATTGGCTGGTACCGCAACGCGACCGCGGACGCTAGCGAATCGCGCGAATCGCTAGTAGCGAATCGCGCGATTCGCAAAGTCTGACATCGGCCTAAATGTGCTAAATTGGCTGACTAACAGTTGACGTCCAACTCTGCGCCTACCTTACTAGCCGGCAGTTCTCATTAAAAGGATAAAGGATAAAGCATTTGCCGTTGATCAATCCCTTTTTGGGATGCGGCACGCATTCTACTTCCATTTGTACATTCGTAGTGGCGTTTGAATGCGATGTGGCCTATACAATGACTTGCGGGGGCCAGCCGATGTACAAGTCAAACAAAATGATATATCAAGTAGCGCGGCCACATTTGCCAATTGAGGGCGATGGCGGCTGTAATCTGCAGTAGGCGCGCGCCTAATATTTGCCGATAACTCTCCGGCTCATCCACGCGCGACCTTTCTTATCATCCAACGCCGCGACCTTCTAATTGATCGGCCCAGCCAACGTCGCGACCTCCTGATTGATCGGCCTACATTGGAGCGCGTCAGTGGAGACGCCGAATTGCGGACATTGCCTCAACCGTCCTTTCACCCCTTTCCCGTCTACTCCATTCCGACCTTTCACCCTTTCCCTTCTACTCCATTCATTCCTCATTCTCTAGGAAGCTTCACATTCTTCTCAGAGCTTCAATTTGCTGCTAGCTACTAGGAGTGACTGTATCACAATCTTTTTGGAATTGTGATACTTTCTACTTCAGTGAAGCTTGCACATAACTGGAGTTAAAATAATGGAACGTCGTGCTTCCCGTTATTTGATTAACCTTCGGAGTTTTATCCATAGGATGGCTTGCCTTTAGCCACTCAATTGCGAAAGCTTTCAACAGCTTTTCCTGGCGAATATTTAACTACTTCCTTCTTTAATTGAAGTCTGTTGATTAAGATATAATGAAGTTACTGCCCATCTCTTTGTGGATTTGTTCGGGAGTTCAATTCTACGGGTAGGCATGCCCAAGTTTTCACGCATGTTAACGTGACTGCCCTCACTTCCCCCAACCCCCTAGATTGGCTACACTCCTCCTGGCTCACGAATTCTTCGGTTTTCGTGACAGTATCTTAGCGGGCTCTTGCTCACCCTACCTGTATAGCACCGAAACTTCATAAACTTAACGGCCCGTCGCTTTGTGATAAGTACTATTTGGACTGAATGTATACTCGATATCTGATAGTTGGGGTAGGTGTGGCACCGGATGTGGCGTGCATTTGATAGAGGTTGCGTGGATAAGTTGCTTCCAGCATACATCGCTGGATATCAGCAATAGCGTTATTGAGAACAGCGGGAATGACTCATACTTCATCGAACATCGAACCCACCTCTCATAATAGAATCAGCGAGTGTTATACAATCTTTAAGCAACGAGTCATAATATAAGCACATAGATGTTGACCAACGCGATATTATGAACTAGCAAATCCAAAGCTCCCGCAAAAATTTGTTGCACAAAAAACCTGTGCAATGGTTTGTAATAAATCATGAAAAACCGATTTCCTACACTACCCTATCGGTAGCGTATTCTTTTTATTTCAGTTTCATTTCACATCACATGCAAGCCAGTCTGCGACCAAACAACGATGGTGTGCTATTCGTTAGTGAAAAAGCCCACTATCGAAAGACGTTTGGGTTCTTTTCCAACAAGGTAACGGCATTGTGGTGCACAGGCGAGGAATTCGCTTTCTGTCAAAGCGACTTCCCGGACTGAGCCTCTGGGGGAGATAATTTCCAATTCCCTCCAGAGTTCCCCAATTCTGGTTTGATAGACAATAAACAATGTTCAGAAAATGGCGTACGAAAAAAAAGACACTAGCAGTTCAAAACTCTTGAAGACCGTTTGAACAAAGTTACCCTAAAATCCCATAGATAAGAGCGGTTTAATTTACCGGTGAAAAATGAATTGGAATGAAATTGAAATTGAATGCAGTCACCCCTCTAACTTGATGGATGGATAAATAAAAATCGGAGAAGAAGTTTAGAAGAAGCTCCGTCCCTCAACTCTAAACCCCGCCCACTTAATAAACAATTCATATAGAAAAATAGCGATTTTAACGGAATTTCTGCCGGAATCTCTCTAGAAATGCCGGAATTTGATCTCTGGATAGAACTTGAAGAGCCCATTCGATCAGTAAAATTCCATAGATAAGAGCGGTTTAATTTACCGGTAAAAAATGATTTTGAAAAAATATTTTTATTTTTATTTTATTTTTGAAAAAATATCTATGGACCGCTCTTATCTATGGGATTTTAGGGTATAGCTAGAGTGGTTCATGCACCGAAACGCCCCCACCTTATAAGAACAGATGCGACAGTTGCTTCAGTTGGTTGTGCAGAACGTTGGTTCAAGTAAATAACCGCGGCCCCAGACGGGAGGGGAGGTGGGGCATTGCGGCACAAGAGAAGCAAGCTTTCAGTTGATGGAACACATGGCTTGCGCATGAAGGTAACATAGGGAGTATGAAAATGAATGTTTGTCGTGGTTCTGAACACTTCGGGCGATGCCTCTCTCTCCCCCCCCCCCCCAAATCAGGTACTTGTCTTGATGTAGCATAAACCTAAAGAGACCGATCAACAATGCAACGAACAACCGTTAATACAGGGAAGCACGACGTTCCATTATTTTAACTCCAGTTATGTGCAAGCTTCACTGAAGTAGAAAGTATCACAATTCCAAAAAGATTGTGATACAGTCACTCCTAGTAGCTAGCAGCAAATTGAAGCTCTGAGAAGAATGTGAAGCTTCCTAGAGAATGAGGAATGAATGGAGTAGAAGGGAAAGGGGAAAGGTCGGAATGGAGTAGACGGGAAAGGGGTGAAAGGACGGTTGAGGCAATGTCCGCAATTCGGCGTCTCCACTGACGCGCTCCAATGTAGGCCGATCAATCAGGAGGTCGCGACGTTGGCTGGGCCGATCAATTAGAAGGTCGCGGCGTTGGATGAGCCGGACGAGTTATCCGGCCAAAATATAGGCGGCGCCTAGCTGGCAATTACAGCCCATGCGCCCCAATGGCAATGTGGCCGCGCCACTTGACCGCCTTCCCGGCAGCCGATGTACAAGTCAGTGTTTTTATCCTCCCAGACAAGTCTGGTACCGACCCGGGAGGGATGGAAGGCTTGGTTGGCCCGGGCGACTCACGACCCAGGATTTGATCCCCGGACCGCTCGCGTGGTAAGCGTGCCACTTGCCACTACACCACTTCCGCCCTTATCAATCACTAATAAAATTACCTAGCTTAATGATAAGCTGGCTTGTACGAATGATGTTCCCATGTGTGCATACGCTCATGAGGAATTATAATGTTGCCCATATTAAGATCAATATATTGTTTAGACAAAACAACGAGTTATTTTGTTATCAGATCGTCTATCACTATCGCCTAACGCGATCAATAGACCTTCTTTCTCTGCTGCGATCACCCTAAATTGTTATGCATCAGCGTTTTAGATGAAAACAACTGATGGGATCGTTGTTGACTTTTACCTACACTCTGTTTTCCGCAGCGATATGTGCCCTAAAGGCGCTATCCACGACCAGGTCACTGAAATGGTGCTCTAGCTCGGAAAAAGTAGTTATCCGTAAATGCATAGGATGTACTGAATTCGTCGCAGGAAAGTGCTAGGTAGAGGCGCTAAGGCTCAAGGATGCACACGAGGCTTTACACACACCATTATGTCGCGCCCAACGAGTTATGTCATAGGCCGAGTACCTCTTGCATGATCATTTTCATCCGAAGTCCACGTGACTGTCTACTTCTGAAGATCCTCTTAGAAGAGAGAGAAATATCAAACTTTTCGGAACAGGAAGTGAACCAGAAAGTGCCGTTACTGTTTCGGAAATCGGAAATCGGAATAAATTTTCTCGTCTGATGGGATGCCAAGCTCTGAAGAAGCGCGAAAATGGAAAAATAATGGAAAGGTGGAGGCCGTTGAACCATGGGAAATACTCGAGTTCGCGATTTTACCATGTGATGAAGTCTCATAAAGGCTGGAAGGAACCTTGGAAAACGGTCCAGGAGTTCCATAGTCCAATAATAGATATTTAATAACACATGTGATTCTGTAAAAGAATTTTGTACGGGCGGAAGTGGTGTAGTGGCAAGTGGCACGCTTACCACGCGAGCGGTCCGGGGATCAATCCTGCCCGGGCCAACCAAGCCTTCCATCCCTCCGGGGTCGGTTAATTGGTACCAGACTTGTCTGGGAGGATAAAAACACTGACTTGTACATCGGCTGGCCCCCGCAAGTCATTGTATAGGCCACATCGCATTCAAACGCCACTACGAATGTACAAATGGAAGTAGAATGCGTGCCGCATCCCAAAAAGGGATTGATCAACGGCAAATGCTTTATCCTTTATCCTTTATGTGATTTTGTGCCCAGAACATTGAGATACAAGATCATTGGGCAATGGCTGTAAACTATCTTTAGAATCTCCATGTTATTAAGGTAATAGCAAATGGGTAAAGATTATGAGGTAAGGTTTTGTGATAAAAGCACCACACAATGATGGTAGCAACTGGTGTCTGCAACCGAGTACAGTCCGAAGCGTCCAATCTCAAACTGGTTATGCAAGCATACGGTTGTACTTACTCCGCGTAAAGTTATTTCTGATGCTAAGTCAAGCCCATGTGAGAACCGGCGTACGATCATAGACCAGTGACTAAGTTGATGTCGGGCGAGTTAGTTGGTATAAAAAAGGCTTATTTGAGGTTGATTTCAAGATACTGCAAAGTATTAAGGGTCAGACGTGCATTACTATTTTTGGCCGCTAAGGCAAAACTCTTGCATCCAAGATAGCGATCCCCTTTCCGTGATCGTTGTTGGGGGATAATTAATTGGCTCACGGGGTGACAGCTCCCCGTATCCCTTTCACACGGATGAAGTCTCGATTTCTTTTCTTCTGGGTTTACTGTTTGCTGTGCTGCTACGCAGAATTTCAAGAAGACATGTCTAGTAGGCCAAAAACCGGGTGAGTACGGGCATATGATGGGAATATGGTCTGCCGAACTAACGAATTAAAAATGAAAAAAGATAACTAAGTTAGCGAAACTTGATTAGAATCGGTGTGTGAGTTTCGCTTCGGGATATGAGCCCGGTAGCTGATTTGAAGATTGTGGCCCTCTGACTTGCGCCGCTTCATGTCGAGTCCTGAAACTATGCGAAGTGGTCCTTCTGTACTTCTTGATTCTCCCTATTCCTCCTCTATATTATTTTATTTATTATTTTTTATTTATTGGATGATTTAGTGACCTTTCCGGATGCGTTGTGTGCGTGCGTTGGTGTGGGCTCTCTTGTTTCTCAAGGAGCGTGTGTTCGAGTCGCGAAAAACTCTCATACAGGCCTAATCGCGTTCTCATTCCGTTATACACTTCTCGCTCCCACCAATGAAATGTATTAGTTTCTAGGGTTTTACACTCACCCAGGCACTATAATGAACAAAATTAATAACTGAAATTTGAATCGTTCCGCATTTCATTCTATAGGCGCATACCTATTCGAACGTCTCTTATCCTAATTATAAGCAATTGCAGTGCAAAGCTCGAAAGACAGTTACATGGAAGTGGAGGGTCTAGTCTTTAGGTATTTTTTTTTGTTTTACCAAGGCTATTGGCACGGAGATTGCTGGGGTGGGCCGGAAGCTCTGTAGCCTGCCACACGGGGTTCTGTCGGTGTATAAGCGATGTAAATACACTAGTGTAATTGATCGATGATCCTTTCCCGGGGAAAACTTGCATTGTTGTTTTTATTCATTTCCATGGCCTCGCCTTTGGCTCTGCGCGACCTCGGTGGCAGTAGTGTGGTGTTGAGTAGTTCGTTTCTATTCGGAAACCGAATCTTTGTGCATGAAACTTTGTATGTAGTCTCTTTGATCACTACTACGTATTTATACTCTCTTTCAAATCGAGAGCGATCGGGGGTGCATACCACACACCACATATGACACGGCCAAGTGAATCTGTATGGTGCTGCACACGTGGCGCTCTTTCTCGTTTTCTTGAAAGAGAGTATAAATAGTGTGAGGTAGGGGGGGGAGTCGCTAGAGCACTAGTACACGTTTCTTGCACAAGAGATTCAGTTCGAACAGAAACAAGTTACAATAGCAACTATGGAAAACGAGTCGCGGCAGAGGCAAAGCGCGAAGGATGCGGAAGAAGGTGTGTCTTGGGGTGGCTAACATCAAGCGACTTATTAAAGAATGGGTTAAAGGTGACGATTGCGTGAGAGTAGAGTACAGAAGTTTGATTGATAGAATGGATGCTGATAGAACGTGTGAGATGTTACTGGAAGTAGTGTGTGCGGAAAAGGTCAGGAAGTGTTTCTGGTGAAGACGCCAAGAACCAAGTGAAGGCATTCCCGTCGCAAGCATTTGTGACAGAAGTGCGACGGTACTTTGAGCGCCCTCTCGGTTTTTCAACTTTTTTTACCAAACCAAATGCAATTTTTTTTTTTGTTCTTGTAACGATGGGTCCCAAGCAGTGGTTTATGTGTGAGATAGAATCATGATTTATCTAGAATATTCGTTGAAGCTGAAATTTTACCCCAGCAATGTAACTGGTTGCACACCTATCCGGTAAAGGTCGGTCTAGGTTTGAACCCCGTCTGGGCGGAGCGTTTTGCCTATAGCATTCCTGCGCGACTTTCGCATGTCGAACTGCGGTCAAAGGCAGCTGTCAGGAGCCAAAAAAGCAAGTTATGAGATTGTTCTCTATAGGGCTTATGAAGCCCTACACGGGCACTATTTCATGTGCTACACTCTGAGGTGTTTTTGGTCTTCGCTTTGATGTGTGGACGGAAAAGTTTTATTTTATTAGCGTTTGCTTTTTCCGACCTTTGTGGAACGAGGGCGTATTTGAAGTTGACCACTGAGGGGTTGGGTTCATAAAATTAGCCGGTGGATTCTTTTCGATAATGAAATGTGGGTGCGCGTGCCACTGACATCACATGGCGGCGACTCACGTCATTGAATGGCAAAAATAGCTTTTTAAAGCTCAACTGGAATGTTTGCTATGAAACCCAATGATGTTCAACAAGGACGTTACTTCACCAGTTCATGACGTAAAGTGATGAATGCAGCTGAGAAATATCAGCTAAGAAGTTCATTGATTACGGGATGTGATGGCTCAAAGATGTGTGCCACTAGGCAGCTTCCAGTAGTTGCTAAAAAGTCGACAGGAATTTTTGGTAAGTCAGTGGGAAGGGTTCGAGGATTTGAACTTTTTGATTGATTTCACCCTTGATAACATTTCGCAGACTGTAATTCCATGCTGAACCTGATAGTGAATCTTTCACAATTAAGAGGAGCCTTTGGGGTACGCCGCGCATTAGACATTCATCCAGATCGCAGTTTCGTTTGAATACGATTTGACCTTCAAAATTACAAGCCGACATTTGATTACTTCAGCGTTTATATCCCCCGGGCAAGTGAGCAACTACAAAAACAAGCCGATCTTACAGGGGCAAAAACCTTGGTTACAGACTTACCCGGGATGATAAAAAGTGACTGGTGG
>MU888492.1:0-16191 GCA_036418205.1 Ostertagia ostertagi
GGTTTGGGCGATGGAGCTCACTAGATCGTCTTGAACTTGCTATCTGAAAAAGCTCGATATAATTTTCCAAATCCCAAAACAATACTTCGGAATTGAGAAAAAGGGTTGAAAGTTTTCAAAGTGATCTAATTTTACTCTTATGAACAATCCCCGAGGTGGTATGGGTGTGTAAGAGCGTTCAGTAATGAAGCTGGAGGTGGAGAGTGGTCTGGAAAAGAGAAGAAAGCAAAGAAACCCTGATTACGCTCCGAATAAGGACCTCCTCTATTTCAGCCGCATTCCATTTTGGGATAGAGAAGGGCGTGTTGGACGAGTTTCACGAATGGCTAGCTTGTTCCAGTGACATTGAATCGCAATGCAACCGCTGCCGCAACTGCGCCCGCGCTTTTCAAGCAGCGTCACGTGGCAACCGACAGCGGAAGGCGGGGCTTGCGGACGAAGGTGTGGATTGCGGGTCGAGCGAGCTTCTAGCGCCTTTGTCGCGCACTTTCAAGCCGCAAAAGGGGCGCGACATCAACGCTTGTCCGCCTGTCTACTACGCTCGGGGATGGAACAGGTGCATGCCTAATCCCAGCCCGAGCCCTTAAAATAGAGAAATGACGTCATTGATCTAATACGTTCACAGCTTATCGTTAGTGTGAAAGGGGATAAGGCGAGGATTTTAATTTAGTCAACTCCTGAAGACAAAACGTACATCTTTTTTTCTGAATTATTAGACGGTGATAGAATAAGGTGATGCTCTAGAAAAATATTGAGAAAAAATCACGTCGGCAGTGAATCGTGGGTCGACGGATGACAACACATTTCCACGGAGGGTTTTGATCTCATGTTGAAGATCGAGAGCACGATGGAAGTCTTCTTCGTTGATTGCCTTCCATCTGGTCGCTTTCCAGTGCATCCATTTCTCCACGAGCTTTTCTCAGTAAATTCATCTCTAATTGTGCTCGTTTTGCTTGACTCAAATCCATCTCCTAAACCGAAGTTGTGTAATCCAAGGTCTGAGTAAAGTAAGATTAGTTAGGGCTCCCTCTTAGCAGTCCTTTCTTACGAAAAATGATTTTCGTCTTTGTTGTAGTTCCTGTAAGCTAACCTTTACAGTTCTATCCTTGTTTCGCTTGACTCTTCGTAGAAGCTCATCGATTTCTGCCGTGAATCGCCCGCTACTCACAGTTGCCAAGTGAAGATGCTGTTCCGATAGGAACCAGAGGGTCTTGTTCGGCCATCGACTCATATCGGCCAAAAATCAGCACGCTTGTCAATCCAACCTTGAATTTGAATTATTTAGGAAGGCTCTGTGAAATATAAAAGCTCTTCTAAAGAGAAGGACGAGGGATAAAGACAAATAGGGGATTGGACGGGGAACAGAATCCAGGAGGCAATTCTTGTAATTCGCAATGTTGTCGCCACAGTAAGTGGCACTAATAAGGGGGGGGGGACATTCAAGGCAAGCCGCGCTTTCTGGAAACGGTGTTCTCGCATGATGTGGGTAGGGACGCATGTATGGACCACAAAACCATGTTTCGTTTTCGCTGAACGGTTTTAGTAGTATCAAAAAAAGTGGTGAATGATACCCTTGATGGTTCGATCCCCCGCGGCGACTAAATTTTGCAATCAAGGTTGGCGGCCACTTGTTGGCTTCCAAAATGGTCCTGACGATGAATATGACATCTGATTTGACATTTAGCGCGATTTGGCACCAATCGGTAGGCGCCAACCCAAATGCAAAATTTAGTCGCCGCGGGGGATCGAACCATCAAGGGTATTATTAACTACGTTTTTGATGTATATTAAAAGATCCGGGTCGTGCGAGACAACGAAATCATGGTTTTGTGTTGTCCTACATGCGCCACAATGCAATAAATCGTTTGTGGAAAAAGCGGACGGCTCGACCTGGATGGAACCCCCCTTGTAAGCGCGAATAATGTTCTCTACCATCGAAAAAGGAGAATATTGAAAAAGACGCGCAGCGTGTGGTTGAGCATGTGGGTTTGCACACTTACCGTTTGATATGTATCCAGAGCTAAAAGATCAAACGCCCGAATCTTGGTAGCAATTTTGAACGGAAAAAGCAGGGATACTTCGGCTTCATTACATTGTTAAAAAGTAGTTGGTGTGATATGAAAAAAGATTCGAAATCAAACAAACAATTGCCAACAGAACGCATTCAAAGGAGTTTCTATGGTTTCTTCTGACCTTTGGTAAAGGGATAGCTGTTTGAAAAAGAACAGTGGCGTTTTTAAACGTGTGGCATTTCATTGCTTTGAATTTTTTTATTTTGTCGTAAGCCACATTCGAATACCGTCACTGTCTTGAACGAGGAGGCTTCATTTTTGATAATACTTACTCCATATCGCCACGCGCAGAAGAAGTCAGCGAGCTGCCGTCCCGCCGACAGCTGCGAGGAGCCAGCACTACAGCCGTGTAGAATTTGTCCAGTATACTACTAAGGGTAACATGAGAATCTTAAGAGCAATTCGAGTGCGACGGCATCATCTCCATAGTGGCGTACGATGGTGGTATTATCCAGCAGTTATTACAATCACAACAAAGCGATCAAAGGGGTGATCTTTTGGATCAACATTAAGGCGTTAATTGTACCTGGTTGAATGGATTGGCAATCTCCTCTTTATGCGCTTCACTGACATATAAAAGAACGGCAGTGCAGACGACATCGACGTATATAGTTCTCAATTGACCGCTTGCTTCGAAACTGGATTTGAATATCACTTCGCTATAAACAAGGAATAATATTGAGAAGAAAATAAGCATGTTAAAAAATAAACAGCAATTGCAATGTGTAGTGGCGGACATGATCGCTCGCTATACTCTGCGTCAAGGCTGTCTTAAATTTATGGCGGGGGCGGAATTATCGCCCACTAAGCACTCGGATCCTAACTCTAGTTGCGGTCTGCTCGTGTGTGGTGCTGTGTGAGTCTAAAAGTAGGACTGCAGACCTGAGGACATAGATTGGGTCGCCAATAAGAACGAAGGCCCAAAAGAAGGGGCAACTTACCCGGTAGGCAAGCGGAGACTTTACCGAAAAGTGCGAACAGACACACAGGCGCATCAAAAGGGTGCCCGCGTCGGCCAACTCAAGCGTGTGCCTTCCACGACGGTCCGACGTAATGGCGCGCCTATCGGGTCGGGCAATTCGCAACACCGCTCTCCTGTCTGTAGCCTCTGAGCGTTGTAGCATGAGGTAGTTCAGAGGCGATGGAGAGCGTGGGGCGAGTTTGAAGAGGGCAGCACCGAATGAATGGTCGCGCATCAATCGGGAAAGTCAACAGGCAGGGGCGCGAGAGCGGGATAATTCTTTGAGTTCTGGGGGTTTTGTGTTATTTTAGTTTCTCATCTTTGGGTTGATTGCCAATGGCACTGATTCATCAGGGTTGTTGGAAATCTGCCTTTCAAGCGGAGCGCAGTGGACGTTATAAATTGTGTGCACGACCGTGAAGTAAAGGTGAAGCCCCCCACCTCGCGTCACTATTGCAGCAGTGACCGCAGCGGGTAGTAGTCGGGGCGCCACAAGGACAGCGAAACATGGCTTATTCGGTCTTCGCGCGCATGCGCCTGCCAACATCGGCTGCCTCCCTAGTTGGTACGCTGGACTCGCTCCATATCAGTCGGCGAGTCAGTCCGGCGCGAAAAAGAGGTTCATGATTGCGCGTTACCTGACGCGATATTTCTTTCGCTTGGGGCTCTCCGACAGGTCGCGTGCTCTTATCTTCGAGACATTTCCCTTCCTCCCGGCTCGCCACGGATACAACCCAATGTTATCCAAACCCCTTAGCTTTATGAAGGCCAAGTCTCGCTTAGCCTGACCAGTAGGAAGGATACCGCTGAAGGTCCTTACCTACCTAGATCACTCCAGCTTCTCGCAAAAATTAGGCGTTTAGGGCGTCTAATCCTTACGGGCCTGCAACCATCGACCCAGGTTCCAACCCTTCCCACCCACAGCAAGAGATAGTGAGATCAGCTTGCACTGATGTAGAGATCAGCGTGCTCTCCCAAACGACGTGCTCTCTCGTGCATTTTTCCTTTTTTGATCGCCTTGTCTCGCCATCGTGCCGCATCTGACCATATTGAAGGGCGAGCCTCAGTACAGAAGGCCACTTACAGCGTCCCAAAGATTTTTCTTGCTTTCCTTCCACTTTAGGCCACTATAGCAGCTGAAGCTAACACTAATGAAGCGGCGTCACAGGCACCCAGTTAAATCCCGCGAGTTATGCTTAAGCAGTGGAAGTGCTATATATAGCGTTCTCTTTGAATCGAAACCAGAACTGAGTGATCGACGTGTGTTACTTCAGATACTTCGTAGAATGGCACTAATTTATCGGTTAGGCCGACTGGATGGTTTCGATCACTTACCCCAACTTTTTCTCGGATGCACCCAGTTCGCGATCCGATGTCGCTATTGCTATTCGCTGAGCTGAAAATGAAAACATGATCGTTTTGATCAATGCACTGATTCATGTAACTACCAATACGTCCTTTTTTCTTTCGAAAGCAGTTTCCGTGATAAAAAAAATGTTTTCGTGATAACGCAAACAAGCGAAAATATGGATGGAACTGGAAAATCAGCTTTGGGGTTATTAGGATCAAAAATTGGACTAAAACCCTGGAAAACAGTGGTGAACGTTCTGGGCCGGCACGTATTTGCCGTTAGTCAACGATTTGTCCTTAGCATCAGACAGAGTTCTCAGATTTATGCACTTGAGCAGGCAAGCGCTGGCACGCACTCAGCTTTACATTCCTGATCATACTCGATATTTCTAGGGTGCCGTCTGATAAAATGGACATGGTGAACATGGATGCTGTGTCTTTGTAAGAGATAAAGAGCAGGTTATAGGGCACTTTTTGAAAAATTGGTAAAATTCCCCAAAATTTCATGGGTTGTTGTCTCTACAAGAAGCACTGATGGGGAGCCTTACGAAGGCACTCTCAAATTTTTGTATGTAATATTTCTAAATTTCTCTAGTATTGTGCTGTCCCGGAGCCTCATCAGGACCTAAATTTGTTTAACACAGAGAAGCTCCAAAAGTTTTATTCCAAAAGAATTCCAAAAGTTCACAAAAGTCCAAATACTCCAAAAAACAAGCCAAAAATTTAAAAGAATTCCTTTGGAAACTTCCGCGATATTTCGGTGTATAACACCTTCTTCAGGCCTGAAATACATTGATTATAACTTGTATAATTATTTTTAGTGGTTTCCCTAATCCGTAGGTACTTACATGGAGTTGCCTCTGCCAAGGATAAGGCTACCCTTACGGGAGCCGCGCCGATGGAGTAGAACAGAATGACTTGCCCCTCACCCTCTGCTTAAAACAGCGATTACGATAAAGAGGGAGCGCATCGGGGAAGCATATGCACCACACGAATCAGTTACTTGGCTGCCAAGGAAGCGAGGTGTGGCGCTTTCACGACGAAAGGTGCGCTGGTTGCTGAGCAGGACTTCGAAAGCACTCCGCCCCCAAAAGCGATCCGCCCACTAGTTTACTTGGTGATTTGGACGAGCTGCGTTGCCAGCAGCGGCACAACTGGAGCAACTCGATTGGAGCGTGGTTTGGCATGGTGCCACCAAACGCGTTGCGGTGAACTCGTTCATACGTCCGCTTTCTGAGCTGTTACCTGTTCATGAGTGAAAACCAACGGCCAAAAAAGGGGTCCCGTTTTGCGTTTTCTTGACGGATTTTTTCTGCTTTTTTCGCCACTGGCGTACCACTGAGCACCACCGTCTATAAAACCTCCTTGAAATAGCCTATCGTTAGACTCGTCATTGTAAACCGAGCAGCCTAAGTAGCACTCGTGTTGCATAGCGCCCCTGTGCGCTTCCTCGAACCGATAATCGCTTCTTAAGCAGAGGTAGAGAGGACAAGAGATTCCATGGGAGGTGCATAATAAAATGAAGGACGTGAGCACGTAGTTAATTTAGTAGGTGAAGAGCGTCAAATCATTAGAGGCATCAGAAATAGGAATGCTACACCCGAAATAAGTACTAGATAAGGACGAACTACGTGACTTATAAAAATTTAGAAATATTCCAAGTGGGAGATTGCTGAGACCTGTACTACACTTACTATGAGGCGTGCTAATAATTGCCGTTATGTTAAAAAAAAATCCTGAATATGCAAATAAGACGTTTCAAGGTGGTACTCACCACTGGGCACCATTGTCCCACGCGGATGACAGTCTAGTACACACCGGTGGGCACCATGGTCGCCAAGCGTTCCAACCCTGATTTTTAGCGCTTACTTGCGTCGTCAGCCACGAATCCATTACAAGTCCCCTAACGTGGAGGGTTTGGATAGCACCTTTGTAATCACGGAATCTGCCTTCAAAGTGGATGTCTACTCACGGATATGCAGATCATGAGCAAGTATTTCAATCCGCTCGACAACGCTTTTTTGCCGAAGGACCAGCTCGAGTTTGATCGGAAACTCTGCTCCCCTAGATATTCGGAGTATATTAAGCCTCCAATTTTCAATATTGCTGTTCAGCACTCAACTGAAAACATTGTACTAGGAGACCGACCTTTCTGATATCCAAGCCGTGCTCGAGAGAACGTCAGCATCGAGGAGTCTGCCGTCAACTTTAGCCCGATAGTCGAGCTGTCGAGCCATGTAATATTGAAACACTTCTTCGGAAATTCCAAGGTTGTTCGTTGCCCACGATGCCTAGCAACCTGGCCAATTTCACGTGGCATTGTCGACCCATTGCAACCCCTCCAGAAACCCGTGACTACCCAGTTCTATTTATATCTTCGTTTGCTAGATATTAGCCTATAAGTCACTTAATAGAAGTTTTTATTGAACTGACAATGAGAGGAAATTACTCGCATCGAGGAATACCATGAAGAACCTGGATTGTATCAACGGATAACGTAATATCAGTACAAAACCGAAAACTCATGAGAATAGAAGAATACTTAACAAAGAAAATAGAAAGCAACTCGTTATTAGAGGGTAGATATTGGGAGACAAACGTCTCGTCACAGAACACAAATAAACCTTTGCAGCTGGCGTTTGATATGGAAACATTTTTCGGAGTGTATACAAGACTAGCGAACTAGAGAAAGGGCAGTGTGGAATGGAAAATTTTTTAATGTATTTTATGAATCCGTAGACATGGCTAGAGCTGGCAAAACAAGGCGAAATGAGCGTATAAGGCACAACATGAGGTGACAGATGATGAGAAGGCGTTTATATCGAGCAGTTCACGCATTCAAGAGTGACCGGCAGAACACCTTCGGTCACCACTGCGGTTTCTCGAGCACATTTCGAACTCTGCGGTTCAGTCGTCGTCATGCACTGAAACGAACAACGACATTTCGGTTTCTATAGATTGATTTTGCTACTTTTCTAGCAAACTGACAAGGACGCATTGCGTACCGTATATTTACTAGCTACAGTAGGAGTTAGCATAGACCGCAAGAAGGTACACAACGCTTGTTCATAACTACGACATGATCAGGCCTGGACGTCGAGGTGGGCGGCAAATGTGACAAATCAGGTAACCCTGCAGGGGTGTCCCGATTTCCGACCACTCGGCCCCCAACTCACCCGCACCAGCGCTTACCTTACCACAAAAGCTTTCAGCAATACAATCAACTCCTCTCACTCACCACGCGTCCGCCAGTCATGAAAATCTGTTTTTATGGTAAGTCTGAGACAGTCGAACCAATTGTAACCCTCGCCACGTTTTCCTTCAGAACTGCCGAAAAACTCCCGAAACAAATACGACCCACCAATTGCTCTTTTCCCAAAACATGGTAAACCCCTATCAACCTAAAGTGCGATCCTTCCTCATCTGTGACCCCTCATTGGGACAGCGCGAACAGACAGACGGCTGATGTTGATGTGTTAAGTTGGAAAGTCCTGCAACACTTTTTCAATTTTTTGATTTCAATTTTATCTTTTGTTTACAACTCCTGACCGGTCATATATCTA
The DNA here is from genome assembly GCA_036418205.1 of Ostertagia ostertagi. Taxonomy (NCBI): domain Eukaryota; kingdom Metazoa; phylum Nematoda; class Chromadorea; order Rhabditida; family Trichostrongylidae; genus Ostertagia; species Ostertagia ostertagi. Next base: position 7,947 of record MU888492.1, read on the forward strand.
CCATGAGTGTCCACCACTTGTCTTCAACGCTCTCAGAAATTTCCTGATGCTCTTTTCCAAAACCAGCGGAGTGCGGTTCAAGAAAAGGAAGGGATACCTCGCTTCGAGTTGTGAAAAGATGTTGATCATCTATTATTCGTCATCAAGACGAAATAGATCAAAAAATCCGGAACTAAGGTGCAGGTCATTTACAGCTTTATCAGAGGAAGATACTATAAGATAAGGTTAAGGAGAATCTTGCCGCTCATCTCCTGAATTTTCTAACCGGGTGCATTTCGAAAAGTGGATGGATTCGCAATGCATATGGAAGAAATAGAATAATTGTCGCGGTACGAGGGCTCCTGAAGAGCTGCCTCGGCCAGCTTCTGGAGTTTCGCAGCCTACACCTCTACCTACACAATGGTGCCCATAACGAAGAATTTGTAGTTGAGCTTCTGTAAGAGCCCTACCTGTAATGGAGTGTGGGACGCTGCTGGCTTCTTATGAAAAATATCAAAAGATCGAAAGCGCTGGTAAAGGTGAAACACGCTGTAGCGGTGAACGACATGCCTATTGAAGCTATTGCAGATAGTGTTGGTCTTTGACAAGAATCCATGGTTATGGAGGCATTTGTACCAGACAGTGACTCGGAGAATGGATTTACTAGTGGTCGAGGTTTTTTGAATTTTCTTGGATAACTACCGGCTGCAGCACTGATCACCTGCGTGGATTGAGTCAGAGAATGCATCTACCATCTGTTAGCCAAAATGTTCCCTAATAAAATTTGTTTTAGAAAAGAAAGTTTTAGTGAGGCCGCTGTTTGCAGAACTTTTCTTTTCCTAACTCTTAATAGTTAATTGCAGATAGCTCTTTCGACTTCTTGTCTTGATTCAATTTCATTTGCCCAAAAGAAGTTCATGGTTTTTAGTTGGGTTTTTTCTGTGTGGTTGTGCATGCGACTATCTCAAGAGACCCGTGTAGCAAAAGAAGGAAGAATGACCTAAAAGCGCAGCGGTTATGTAAACGTGCGCCGTGAACATTAAATACGACGTGAGCCATCCGCGAACTAATCGATCTGACGCTAATGCGCTACAGTAACCCCAGGCAACTAGCCAGAAATGTGCTTCATAAGCGTCCACGGTGAGACCGACATCCATTATTCCCCAGGATAACGCGTGCTGGGTTCCACAAAGATTATATTTCAACAGCTTGTTCATGCAAATTAATGCGGGTGCGTAGAATCAAAAATGGTGTGAGCTAAAGACTGATCTCTCATAGATTTCTAGAAATACACTGTATCGTCTGTCTGCTCTGCCTCTTTCTCACCCACTCCTCTCAAGTTCAAGTAAATAATCGCCTCAGTAGGATTCCATTCCCCTCGCGTCAGCGAAAAAACGCTAGAGAATCGGGATCAAGCAGTTCTTGAGCGTGATCTGTTGCAAAAAATTACTCTTTTCGATCAAAGGAGTCGGCTACGAGATTTAAGCCAATTACGCCGCAGCCGTAAGTACTTCACTAATAGAAGACAAATTGAAGTAGGCATCAGCTTAAACGTTACAGCTCTTTAATGTTTTACAAATACCAGGCAGGCAACTTGTCCAGCCGCGTAAATGGGTGCACTCTACTTCTCGAAGCTCGATTCAAATTGCTTAGGGCGCCGGTTGTGATCTACTTCGATCAGTGTTGGTTGATCATTGAATCGCCATCAGATCTGTTGCTTTCACTCACCGACGTTTAAGGTTCATAACCGTACCTGAGGAAACTGGTGCTGCGCCATTCTAGTCGGCGACTGCGCGTCTGTCATAGATGCCCCAGTGCGCAGACTAATATTAAGCAAGATCCGCTTCAATAGTGCGATTCTAGCACGAGTTCGATTTTTCTTGACCCTGGTAGGACAGAAGAGAGGATCGGGTTACGGTTGGGCAGTCGTTGCTTCGTACGATTGTCGAGGTTTTGAAAGCAGCGGAAAAGCGAGGCCGCGTGCGTTGGCGTGACGTCCCAGATTCGCACACAGCTCGACAAGTCCATCGAAACGTGTGCCGCTGCTGGGTATCTTACAGTAGAGATAATGTTTACGTTTACGACGAAATTTGGAGCGCTCGGGGTTAAGCGTCCTCCCTTCGTGGATACGCAGCGCATACGACATCCATTCAGAATCGTAGCGGCAATTGGATGTGATAGCCTATAGAACGACTAACGGGGGTAAGCTTCTATATGTGAAAGGTAGTGATTCGATACCCTGAGACGGATCTGATGCCATTTAACCGACTCCGGAGAGGTGAGACGATTAGTCGGCCCCGGTGAGATTTGACCTCTAGTTTTACCCCCGCAAGTGGAAATATGTGGTGGTATTCATACGTAGAATCATCGTACCGGACACTATTCAGCGGGGAGGGAAGGGGGGCATACAGTGGCAAAGTACGTCTTCATCGCCAATGGAGCACAACGGCGTCGTATGCTGGCTATTGCCCACCCTTTCCTTGTTTCAATCCCTTACTCGCATCGGTGATTTGTAGCTTTTCCCTGCCATCCCTTTACCCTACCCGTGCTCCAGTTCATCTGGATGATCTGAAAAATATCACTGAAGCTAACATTGAGAAAACTCACCAAATGTTGTTGGCTATTGTATTGTGCCATGGTACACCGCCTTGCGTAGCAAGCTCGAGCGCACTCGCCTATCGAGGACACGCTCTCGACGTTATTGAAGTCTGGCAGTACACGATCCGGTGTCACATTTTGAATGTTATACGTACACGCTGGAATCATGAGGATAAATTACAGTAATTTACAGTGACCACGAGTGACTCACAACTGCATTTGATGCATGAAATAACGAAGGGATTCAAGGCAGCGTGTTGAGGAACGTAGTCGGCATTGTTTCCGCATACACTTCCATCAGAAGTCAGCAGGCAAACGCCATGTGAGATGTTCCCGGAGGGGCTACCAATGAAACCAGCGAGAGAACATCCACTCTGTAAAGTGTCACTATTATGTGTCGCGCGATTGATAAGTAAATATAACTGTAATGTAAACAAATAAAAACTGTAATACATCATCAAGAATATTGAACTGGAAAGGACACAAATGAATAAAAAGTGATTCACAAAGTCCGAGATCACAATATTTATCTACACATGCGAGCTGTTCTTTTTCTCGGTCACCCCGGTGGAAGCGCCTGCGGATGGTACAGCAGTAAGCTGTCGTTGAAGGCACATACCACAGGTAATAAGCTAGTGGTAATTCCACTTGAAAGGAACATATTTCTGATGGCTACCAGCAATGGAGGAAAGCAAAATTGCTAAGAAGGCTCAGATCCACATAGCGCGCGGCTTGTAGGGCGAAGGCACCCGCCCCAGGGGAGTCTTATTACTGGAACGTTCTGTGTAGTGATACGGTGAAAACAGGTAAAGAGAAGAGTCAATTTTTTGAAGACATGGTAGGCGAAAGGGTCTCCTCCCAGCGATGCGCGGCAAGGGGATTTCAAGGGTTTGTGTGTAGTAGCTTTTTTCGCTTGATTGGTCACTTTAATGGACGCGCCATTATACTTAGTATCTTGCTCGGAATACGTGTTGGAGTGGGCCCAATATGAGCATTGGATACACTGTGAAGCAACATTTTACTACACCTAAGGCTGGCTGTGCGCGGAAGTGGTTGTGTAGTGACAAGTGGCGCGCTTACCACGCGAGCGGTCCGGGGATCAAATCCTGGGTCGTGAGTCGCCCGGGCCAACCAAGCCTTCCATCCCTCCGGGGTCGGTTAATTGGTACCAGACTTGTCTGGGAGGATAAAAACACTGACTTGTCAAACGCCACGGCGAATGTAAGAAGTAGAATGCGTTGCGCATCGAAAAGGGACTGATCAACGGCGAATGCTTAATCCTTTATCCTTTAAGCTGGCTGCATTCCAATATGGGGTTGAGCAGGATCGCTAGTAAAGTTGTTAGAGGGAGGGAATCGTACCCGGAAATGTCACGATTCCATCTCACCCACGAATCACTGGCTTCATGCCTATTGTTCACGATAAGAGCGAAAAAAACAACCAAAATGCGATCACAATAGTCGAAATGAATATGTTTTTAAAAGCACAAGGAGTGTTTATAAAATACGTACACAAATATAAAAATGTAATATATACAAGGTTGGATATGAAATTCTTTGAAAACCTACCGCTTCGAAGCATTTCTTAGCGCAATCTGCAGGAGTTCGTGCAGGAACATCGTTGGTGACGTTTAGAGGTGGAAGACTGCCAACAGGCAGTGTTTGGAATTCCAGACGTCCTTCACACTTCGATGTTACGCCTAAGAATTCGAACAAAGATCTAGTCTTCGAATATGACGATTGTTATCGCGACTGGAAAGTTCCTCCCCTACTCCTACCCTTACCCTCCCCTTAGGAAATAAGGGTAGAGGTGGTCAGTGAGGTAGCACTGAAGAAGAAACCATGTGAAACAGGCCGGAACCCGAGAAATGGGACCCCTTCCTTGCCCGTTGATTTCGCATTGATGCGACTCTCATCGTGCCCTCTTCAACGCTAACGCTCTCTCTGCTATGTCGGTGGGCGTTCCGGGCCAACTGCGCCAAAGGGAAGGCCATGCCAGATCGCCGGGGCATATCCTTCGATGCGAATTGCGTGTTGGTCCGCACCCTTAGAGGGTCCGCCTGTCTCTCCACTAGGTAAATTTCCCATCTTCGACCGTTCTTATCGTGGAGTCCTCTTTTGAGCAAGAGGGAGGGCATGTGATGCGGAAGCTCGCGCCACCTGCACCAAACGAGTCGTGTAAAACTTTTCCTATTCTGTTTTTACGCCCACCGCGGAGCTTCCTTCTCTTTTATGAAGTTACTGTGGGCCACGAAGTTTTAAACTCCACACCCTTTCTATTGGAAAAGGCCCCGCCTCAGTTTTTCGAGAAAAGTCAACTCTGTAATCAATTATGATTGGAAAATTGGCAGAAACGTACCCTCATGAGCTGGGACGACTGTATTCTCATCATCAGTACTGAAGTTGAGGTTCGTAATGTCAACTTGCTCTTTTTGTTTTATGATTTCTCCATGTCTCTCTGAAATTTTTTGTTGATATAACCAAGGTAAAGGATTCACATTTGTGTGAAAATGAATTAATTGAATGACTACATTTCTACACAAGAAGGAAAATGTGGCCGTTGAACTCAATTAAGCCAACAACAAGCGCTCGAGTAATAACATAGGAAGAGCATACAAAACTAATAGGTTGTCCCATATGTAGTGTCGTTTTTGTTCAAACGGTAAATATTCTTCTGAAATCCTGTGTTTTTATACCAACCTATATGCCGTTCGAAAGAGAATTGTCTGCACAACAAAAAGCTACGATTCGCTTCCTTTTCGCGTTCTTCGCAGAGTTTCTGGGTTGCACCAAATCATCGTTAGATATCGCGGTTGTCTCAACAGGATAATAATTCTTTCTGAAGTCCTAGTAGCTTTTATATACGCACTATATTGCCGTTCGCAAAAAGAGAAAATTGCCTGTACAACGAAAGTTACAAGTGGACGCTTTCCTTTTCGCGATTCTCCGCAGGAAGCAAGAAGTTTTAATCTGCAGGCCCTGTCGAAATGGTGGTGCAGTCGAAAAAAATTAGCCGAACCAACAACTAGCCCTATCGTTATTTTCCTCTAGGAGGATTAAACCATCGTTAAATTCTCAACTTACTCACGACCTCTTCTAAACAGTCTGCTACGTAAGTTGGGGAAACTTTGTGTATTTCTTTCGAAATTTGGTTTTTCTGGTCGACCCACAAGGCATAGCGATTTCAAACTAAAACTCTTTCTCTGAAACACAGTTGTTTTACATCAACTGATGTATTTTTCGAGAGCGCATTTCTTACCGTATTCGCGCATTTGCATTGTTATCATACTGGTGGAGCAATAATTTAGGCGTGAGCAATAAAGGGTGGTCAATCAGATATGACTCACCTTCGAAAAATTTTTTTCCTTGAGAAGATAAGAAAATCAACGAGGCATACATTTCTGACTCAATCATGACTTATATCTCAACATTCCACTAGTTTTTCAGCATATCGGCTTGAAAAATTTTTGGGTGGGACTTAGAGGCAGCGATTACGATAGGTTCAATAAGGGTTTTAGAGGGACGTGGTGGTGCTCAATGGTATGTCAACAAGTCGGCGACAAAAAGTGTCGGGAAATCGTCATAGACACGACAAACGGCGACCCCCTTCTATGGGGCAGTTGGTTTCTCCCATGAACGGGGTGACAGCTAAGAAAGAGTGAAGTAATTACACGCAGTTCAACGTGTGAGTCCGGCATCATGGTCAAACAGGCGCTTACATCGAAGATGCTACATTGCTGCGTGACGCAAAGCAGCTCGTTCAAAATCGCCAAGTTTAAACAAGTAGTGGCGAATCGCTTTTGGGGCGGACGCGATGTAGTTTACCTTGTCGGCTGGGCTGCAGCAACCAGCGACTTTCGTCGTAAAAGCGCCACACATCGCTTCCCCTGCAGCCAAGTAACTGCTTTCGTGTGGTGATGTGCTCCCGCGATGCGCTCCCTCTTTATCGTAATCGCCGCCTTTAAAGAGAGGCTGTTTGACCGTCGAGTTATCTGGAAAAGGACCGACGAGACCTGAAGGGAAACCCAATAGCGGAATGTTTAGAAATAGTCGTGACCAGTCAGAATGTTCTGCATTGGTTAATTTTTCCAGGGAGCAAATCGATGTTCGCGTTAGTTGTCGGTTTGGCTATTTCTCTTTAGATAAAGATCCCACTTTGCAGGCCCAAAATTTCAAAATCCTGCAACGAGTGTGAAAGCGTATCGTAGCTTTTTGTATAGTGATCAATCCTATTGCGAACGGTAATATATGGTATAAAAACAGAGAACTTTAAAGAAAATTTTTCGTTTGAAAAAAAAAACCACACTACTTATGGGACTATCTAATACATACATCAAGCATAGAGGCACGAAGATGTCAATTGTCACGTTCGAAGGTAGCTAGCGGAAATACAATGCGCAGTGCTTGGACTGACAAGAATTGTCCCGCCCCTCCCCATCAGTATTTAGCAGGCGGTCCAGAACTGGGGTCGAAACGTGCGTTCGCTCGCGAATGCCGCATCGCAGTGGTGCTGCCTCACACGCGAAATAGTGAAAACGCCCAACAATCCAGCTTTCAGGTATGTTCTGACTCGCCGTCAATCCAATCTATCCCCCCCTCCTCTGAGTGGCTTTACACTCCTCGTGGGCTCACAATCTCACTTTTGCATCAAAACTCGGGTCGCAGTCACAGCATACTTGGTGTCTGGCCCCACCCCCACACCCCGCGTGCAACGTGCTCTCTCGCGTTTTCCCTCTCCTCACGTAGCTGAGTCTCTCCCACCTCACAAGAAAAATTCCCCTCTTCTATGGTGCTTTTTGCTGCATCACTCCTAGCGCCTCTCTTCCCACTTCCTGCCTAAAATTTTGGGTAAAATAAGACATCAATCCGATCGCGAGTGCCTTTAGAGGGCACCAACATCCCGGCGGCGGCAACTGCCCCCCCCCCTCCCCCTCCCCCTTCAACTAATTCTATGGTGGCATTAGCTGAGCCACCGTAGTCTGGGAAGCACAACTATTAGAGTGAATTATGCCGATAGTTCAACATCGACAACATCGGCACAGCGTCGGGGAGCTGGTCTTAGTACGGCGGTTCCGATGCGCGCATTTTTCTCGAAACGCACATTCTACGCAGAACTGAATGCTGTCTCACTGTGCAGCTCTAAATTCCGAACAACTCTGCCATTTTCTTTCTCCAATGAAAAAGCGAGTTAGGGTTTGAAATTTTTCGTCCTCAAACTATAAAAACCCGTTTGCCGCAGATTTCTTCGAAGCGTACAGCTGCTGTGACAAATAGGGATGACAGATGTGGGAGTTCTAACATGGGGTACAGAGGGATACGACTAAATGTCTCTATGAATAAGGGAGGATCAGTGAAACGTAGGCGTGATGTTTCATTTCATAAAGGGTGCGCACAGCAAAGAAATTCTAGATATCCATATCTTTTCTTGAGGTGGCTAGGCAGATGGCAGACTTTGTGATTAATCGCACGATTCGCTAGCGATCGCTCGCAGAGTCTACCTTAGATGCGGTTATACTTTGCGAGCGCCTTGCAGTTCAATCGTGAAGTAGGTCATGCGTGGTCGATACGTATCTACTCCACACTCGAACTGCAAATGATGCAAGGCGATCGCCAGGTATGACCGTACCCTTAACATGACACAGTGCTGAAGAAAGGACTTGCTGTGTATG
>MU888493.1:0-12832 GCA_036418205.1 Ostertagia ostertagi
CTCAAGCACTGTGATCTTTTGGAGCCGTGCCCTCGATCTGTCGCTCTTTTTTGGCAGCTACTGCGAGTGAGTCAAAAAGTACTGCAGGCATGGTGTGAAGCTAGGTTTCGCTAGCAATCCTGGTGAAGAAGACTTTAAACTCACGAGAACATGAAGCTTCTGAGCTTCACTGGTGCGAATGGCAGCAGCGAATAATTTGACTCTGAATTATTTTAGATAAGTTGATCCTGCATGAAAATGTAGCTAATTTCGGAGGCAAATCTAGGCGATCAATCAGTAGTGTCGATTACTCCCACTAATATGAGGTTTCTCTGACTGGGAACGCTTTTTGAAACCTTTAGAACTCAAAATGCCTGCCAAAGAACTAAGGGCTTGAGACTCAACCATGGATACCCCGAGCACCCACTCCTGCGTACCTTGCGAAATCCGCATCTCGCTTTGCGCCCTTTCGTCCCTTGGGCCGATCTCTCGTACCGCTCCGCTGCGTATTTCATACTTTCTCTCGCAAGGTCTCATTGGACGATTATAAGGTAACGCTTGTTGGGTCACTGATGTCTAGCACTTCAGTCTTATCAGTTATCTAGCCAGCCGCAACTTATGGACATGGATGGTCAAAGCCAAAGGTCCATACAGAAATCGCCGCACCAACTGCCGCGCGCGACGATGCTCGCCGCGTGAGCGGCGTGACCTCATTAGCCGACGATTGAATTGACCGTCTCTCGGCACAGACTCACCCATTGCCCAGAAACAGACGATATTCATTTCAATTGCTCTCGACAATTCCTTCTTCCTTCTTTTCGATTGCCAAGTAGAAGTAGCACATACTGGTTCATATTAGGTCCCCGCCCCGCATCTGCTATTACAAATAGAACCGTTGATGAAGGCTGGGAAGCTGTAGGAATGTTAGACCTACTGCATTTTGCAAGAGAAAGGAACCATTGAGCTCAAAATTACTCGAAAAAAACTTTAACTTTAAAGGCACAACCCAGGCAGAGGTCGTGTGAACGCTTCTCTTCGGTCTGTAGTATAGAACCCTAGAGGACAATCACAAATGTGGCGTTCTCGTGCACGGAAACCAACCGATAAGAGCGCTTGGCCTTGCAAAGTAAGCTGCCCAAGCTGCAGACTTTTTTTTCTTATCAGGCTGTTGTCTGGCGGATCTGTACCATAACTGTACGCTCTCTCGCCCCATGATCTCGCTCTCCGCACCTTATTTCTATTCTCCACCTAGAAAAGAATAGACAGAAGATGAGTAGACACCCTTAACCTAAGGTTTGACGGATTCTTTTCCTTTTTCCTTTACTGCCGCCCCACTTCCCACCAATACATTCGCATTCGTGTACAAGAGCCACGCCAATATGATCCTGGGGCATGCCTTTAAAATTTATGATTCATCGAGTCAGTTTGTGGTTGGGTGTCCGTCGTGGAAACTTCAAGACATCCACCCCCTTATTACCTGTTACATTTCTCCCGTCAGTTCTCTCAGTAGTCAATTCAAAGAGGATAGATAAGAGAAGCAGGAACGCGAGAAAAATATATCAACCACCCGTACAACTAACGAACTCTTGCCTTTCTACAAAAGCTGCACTCGTAACACTTATGCAGCTCAATTTGGCGCCTTCAAGACGTTCTCTACAATACCGATCTCACACACAAGAACAGGCGAAAGCTTCCACATTACCGAGAGGTTTGATCGCCATCATCGTTCGGTTCGTTTATGGTTTTCTACCTAACAATATTACTACCTGCATGATATGTAGTACATATTTTGTGTTTGTAGGCGATTAACCGTATGTAAAGCTTGTCCATGGTTCATTTGGTTACTTCGTCAATTCATGTGTTTCAGCATGCATTATAAACTTCCAATTAGATGAGGAAGCTGACACTTTGCATTTTAATCATTATGAAGTGGAGAAAGTGAAAAGGTGAGCGGTACTCCGCCCTGCAATCATCCTTTTCATTCATGCCGCATTTTTGTTTTTCTATCTTTGATTGAGTTTTTTATAACACATTGACAACAGCGCGCAATTCTGCTTCCCGGACCCCATGAGAGGGGCGCGATTTCGTGACCGCCGTCGCCGTGACCCGATATTGGGTCACGCTGTCCCAAAAGACTCGCTTTGGAGCATGAAAGTGAAATGTACTTGAAACGAAAGTAGTGGGCTATTTAAAAGAAGCATATAAAAACATCTGCGAAAGAAATGGTTTGCAAGGGTGTGGCCCTCATTGGGACCACGCTGTCCCACGCGGCTCTGAAGTGTGATACGGTATCGAATCACGCTGTTGTCAGTGCGTTAACAATAGTATATAGTAACTAGCAAAATATTACGTTCCTCATGTGTTAAATTGATTCACGTCGCAGCGTGAACGACTGTGCGCGAATCTGCTTCCGAGGACGTTGTGCTGCTGCGGTATACTCACCTCGAAGAGGCGAGTGTCTGCTAGGAGCGGATTACAAAGACACCTGCTCGAACGCTGATGCAACCATACGATATCTTAAGCAAGAAGATGTCAAAATACAATGTTTCCGTTGCAGTAAGTACCTTTTTCAGCACGGAGCTCAGCCCACAATCTGCTCTCATCTGCACGCCCATAACCGCATGCTTCTTAAACTTATTCGACTAACCCTGCCGTCATCTGGATTGGTGCGCACTGCACAGCGGACATGTATCTTTTGCAGAGAATGAATGCGCTGTTTTTAGGCTCACCTAGACACTTCGAAAAGGAGTTAGCTCAGGCAAGTGCTGCGACGACGGAACCTGTGGAGATATCGCACCAAGAAGATCGCGCGCATATTAGTGCCCACGAGGACCAGACTCCGCCGCCGACAACTACCAGCGGTACTACTCATCAGGTCGTAGAGACATCAACCACGGAATCGTCTGCCGTTGTCGGCGCAGAGAACGGCGACGTCACGCCCGCTGCTAGGAAAAGTAAGTTTGTCCTGGGTAATTTACTATTCTGAAGCTCGTTATTTTCTTGCCCGAGGAGCCCTATGAGGTCGAATTTTGCTTCTGCTTTGCTTTTCGTGAATTCCAAAGATAGCGTTGGAGAGCATCTGACTTTCGCAGTACCCACCAAAGCGCTTTTTTCCTCCCTTACAATATTTTATCGAAAAAAGCAGTCCCGAGGGCGTGGAAAGTTTCCATATACGGTTGAGGTTGGCTATTTCAAATAGTTTTCTGTCTCCTGCATGACTAGGCGAGTCATTATAAACGGGTAGACGTGCACATGTACGCTGTTGATATTTACGACTGCGCAGTACTCATAAGAGACTAGTTCGTCCATAATTACCGAGGGTAATTAGAAAGGCTTCGAACGACGCAGGCATCTCTTCAAAAGGGAGGGTCAATAGGTGAACTCCACATTGAAATGAGACGTGTACCCTTTTGATTAAGCCGTGCACACGAAAGCGTTTAGGAATGGCAACGTTCCAATCAACAGCAAAATCCAGTGGCCGAATTCCCAGGTAGAAGGTAAAGATTCCTTACTACATTACTTTACCAGCTTCCTTCGGTAAGGATACCATGCAAATATCGCGAGCAAAAGGCTTTCATAGCTGCACCTATAGAGTCGTAAAGATAGGAAAAACACTTCCGAACCGGAAGCCTCCAGTCGGATATTATGATGTACATCTCACTTGGTTGGGTTCTCTCAGAGTTCCCTTGTAAGTGTAGTAACTGTTTCTGGATCAAACAGCACGGCAACGGTGAAACGACGTATTGCGAGAAGTTGTTGCTACCCAAACTATGCTGCGTAAAGCTATTACTGAAGTCCCCGCCAGAAGGCAAAACGGAAATCCCAGAGGCATAGCGGGAGTAAGAATACAAGCAATCACAATTTCGTCTGAAAACGAAAAAAATGCAGATCACCACAACTATTAATGACTTTTCCAAAAAGACGATCAAGGAGAAGTAGGTAAAGGTAGCATTTCACCGAAACCGACATGCAAATGTTGCCTCTGATCCTGTGCACGTCACGTGGTATCGGAAGCGGGTCTATTCCACATTAATGGAATCCCTCTATGCCAACAGTTAACGCCTCGTTGAGCTTGAGCGAATAGAAACAGTCCAAAACATCAGCAGTCTACTATGGACATATAACGAGGCGGGATAGCCGGGAAAGAGGCTTGATACCGTTCCTCCCTCTACAGTAAAAGGTTGTTCGAAGAAAGGAAATGAAAATTCGCCGACATTTAACCGATTTCCCCAACGACTACACGTGAGCTGGGTGTGACACAGAGCCCTCAAAGCAAGGTCGGATTAGGCGCTCATTAAGAGGTCACATCATGAATGAGCGTGTAGGTCTACAACTATTAAAAGTTGGCAACGCATCACTCGGAAAAATGCGATAGTTATTCCTTTTTTTCTCCACTGTTGTGGTTCGCTTCGCCGCTCTCTCCCCCTAACGTTGAAGTGAGAGCATCAGCATGCATAAATTTGACTCCCTGAGCCTGGAACTGCCCATAGGCCCCGCTTAGCTTTGATTACTGCACCGTTCCATTCCCATTAACGGACCATTACAATGGTGCCTACCTGGATCACCGGTCCTCGAAGGCGTAGTTACACAACGTGAGCTGGCTTCACGCATATTGTACTGCCGAGATTAGACTTGGCCTGGCAGCGATTTCCACACCAGGCTGAAGCAGTGTGAGTAGAATGCCGTCCCGCTTCGAGACTTACTGATCTCAAATTCTCTTACCATTTAGGCGATGGTGTACACGTAGAATATACATTTCTGACTTTTCATTAGCTGCAACTTCGAGGATTTCGCATTGGATAGTTGAGCGCCGGTATGCTTATGAGAGTCCTGAAATAGTTGATGACACCGTATGCTTCTGAGAAGCCATTAAAAAGAAGAGGGACACACACGGAGAAGATAGTTGTTCGAGATAGACTGGTCTTATTCAGAGACACCATCGGTAGTTTCACATAGCGCGCATACGTTAGACGAGCGATTTTGATTGGATACGGTGGCTCGTCTGTCGGCTGCCGAGCGCAACTGCACATCGCAGGCATCTTTCTTAATGATCCACCGAAGTCAGGGTTTCTCCGCCTAATCATCACTGTTTGATCCGCGCAGAGTATGCAACCTGTGACTCTTCTCACTTGAACACGTCTTCCCTCTATCTTTCTCCTTCCCACGCACCACTTGCTAACCCTCAAGTGCAGGCAGTTGCGAGACCCATCCACATCTTCTACTCTGCAAGGTGGGCGGCAGCAGCACAATGGAGGGCCCCGGTCTATGCCTTTTCGGGGACAGCGCACGACGACACAAACGTGAAAAGCGCTCGCGAATAGGAGCTGTTATTGCTCAGGCTCCAGACAGTGGGTCCGGTAATGTAAGCTCACAGGACGCGAAGGGGAAATTGTCGTGCACATGGGTGGCGAATAAGCCAGGCAAGACGATCGAAGAAGTTAGAGAAGAGAATCGGCAGGCAAGCCAAAGACTAATCGAAACGCGTCAAAAAGCGCGTCGCGTTCATCGCGTAGAGTGGGAAGCAGGAGGCAGGACCTCGCTTGCAGAGTGAACTTCACTTCCTTATAACTTACATTCACCAATAATGCCGCGACCTTCAAACCTGAACTCTACCCCTCATCAGCTTCTGTGCTGAGGATTTCTTCTTCCGCTGGGCACATCCTACCGCTCCGTGCTCACTGCCTTGAAGTAAAACATGGGGGTATCTTGCAGAGTCAGTGAGACCGATTTTAACCTCCTGTGAATCCCTGCTATGACTTGAATGTCTTCCAGCCTAAAACGCACCCTTTCAGATTGCCTAATCAAGTTCCAAGCAAGCCCGTTCTCGGAGCGGCCTCCAGAGTTCAACGCTCCATTTGAAATCGAAGTGCCTGTGGTTCGTGCGAGCTTTGGTCGACCACTCTGATGCCTACCAGGTAGAAAGGTGGCAGAATTGAGGAGAGAACGACGAAAGATCTTCAAATTTTAGAGACTAAAAATCAGACAAGTAGTCAAACCGCCGCCCGCATTGGACAAGGGTCAACAATTCTATCGCACCCCCACCCTGATACTTGGAGCCTCGACCCGACCCCCGCCCACAGTCCAACTCTACCCCCACATTCCCTCCAAGATAACCGTCGATGGGGTGGAGGGGTATAATCAACAGTGAAACGGCAATTTTTTTTTTTTCTTACACCTCATAAAGCGTGAAGCGTCACACTACAACTCTCCCGTTGTGTAGAGCGACGCTGCTCCGACCTTTTGAAATACGACCCCCCCCCCCTCGTTGGCGTTGCTTCCAACGGGACGGTTGACTCTGTGTTCAGATTCGCCGCAGTGAGATCCTATGAGCCATAGACCAAGATCATTTTTATGGCGCTTTACAGGACGGATGCAGCGGTGCGAAGTACGACCCGAAAGCCGGCTCTTGTGCTCTTTCTTATAATGACAAACAGTTCTGTGCCAGGCGAGATGTGATTTTGCACTACAAGGCCGACGGACACTACATAAGCCGACGGAGCTGATGTGGGACACTGTAGTGAACTGCTTAAAGTCATACTAGACACTTGGTCAGTTTAGTTTTACTAAATTTGTTGAGAAAGTCCAGAACTTTCTCCATTTCTCCCGCTTCATCAATCAACCAGCTCTATTTTTAGATACGCTGAAGGATACTGACGAAGAGCCTTCTGTTCCGTCAACTGCCGAGGCTCCAACAAAAGCTACAGGAACCAGCGCTGAGACCACTACTTCGGCTTCTTCAGAAAGGCATAGCTGGGACTACTGTTTCCATCGCATCGGAGGCATCCACTCCAACCACTCAGGAAAGCATGATCGAAACTACTACATCATCAGGAACAACCGATCAGACATCTACATCGATTGGTTCCGAACCAAGCTCAACAACAACCAAGTCACAGAAGGAAGAAGGAGGCGCTCCTCCTAAAACTGCTTCACCCACTGAATTCCAACGAGGTACGATCTGTCTTGCTTCACATTCTTCTGACATTTGTTCAGTCGAAACAGGCCTCTCAATATGAGAGCCAATTCGTATAAGTTTGAAGATACTGCTTGGGCCTGGCTGTGAACGCAATTCCACCCCTACCGCCATATGCACCACTGGTGTAAAGTGATTAAAAGAGTATGAAATGCAAATGTAAGAGAATTTCGCTCTAGAAAAACGTTTCGTTGAAACTTCAACAGACCTCCCTCTTTTCATATTGAAAAAAAGGGCTGAGAGGGGAAGGGATATGTGCGGACGAGTTTGTCTGATTGTTTTGCTCCATGGCTCTACTAACCCCGCGCATATTTGAATCAGCCGCTGCGTCGTAATTCACGGAGTGTGCCCGAGGTATCTCGTCCATTAGCTCATTTCTAAGGCCCTAGCGCCACTCTCGCGCACTTTAGAGGGGCGACAACGGCACAAAACCGAGATATTTTGCGGTCAAAAATGTTCGCCGAAACGATTTAGTGCATTACTTTTTTCTCGCTTGAGCAACGCCCTCCAGAGATTGATATACTATAGGTTCTAGTGTTTTTAAGCCTTCGAGTCCTATAGAATCAGGCTATTCCGAACAAATTCTGGGGTCACCACCGATTTCTTTCTGCAAAAGAAATAGAGCCGATACAGGAAAAATCGTTTTTGGCGATGCACTTTTTGACCGCTCACTACGTAGACGCGGACATTCGACGCGGCTTCACTGTGTGTTGTTGCTTCCAAATCATGAGCTGAGCTGTTATGATTGATCTAGGATGCTGTGCCACTCTATATTACATGCCCCCATGTTTCTACTGCAAATAAGTGTTAACTTTTGCGACAGAAGTGTGCGCAGTACTAAAAGTACTGCTCTCTTTTTAGGAGAAATCTCTGCGGTTGACATAGAGCATGGTGTGCTCCGGTCACCATTCAATGGTGCTGCAAATCATTGCGTTGTAAGAGTTCTTGACCTTTCATGGAAACATACCTTGACATTTCTCTTCAGGTTGTCTCATCAAGTTCCAAGCCAGTCCATTCGAGGAACGACCAAAGGAATTCACCGCTCCGTTTGAACTCGAACTTCTTGTGGATCCACGATTATTATGCGCCACTCGTTGTGTTATCAGCGTTATCAAGGGCGTTAGATGAGAGTTCGCTTCATAAAGTTCCACCAACAGTTCCACCAAGTTTCTTTCTATGCTCATTTCGACCCTTACAGCTCGTGCTAGTTGATTTTGATAAAATGATCCATTTTGTAAAAGAATGGCTGATCTATGCAGCACTTCTCTTGCTTATGATAGATATTTTACGATGTTACTTCTTTTCTGAAGACAGAGAAGTTGAACACATGTTAATCGTAGATTTCGGTTGTGAAGACAACGTTCCACAAAAACTCATTAACCCCCACCATGTGATTTGTGGGGAGTGAATTTGATCCACAAGAATAAGCCAAGGATGGTACCGTACTGCGTCCCTAGTGTTGACGTATGCAGGGATGAAACTGAGGAAGAGAGAAGCCAAGTCACTAAAGTGTGGTTGACTGTGGTCATCTAATTCTGGATACGCCAGTGAGGGTGGTGGGTAACTTGGCGCATCGTAGCTTTAAATTACGCGGGAAGTGATTGCTCGTGGGAACTCACCATTATTTATGAGGGCGAAGGTGGGCGTCAAAAGACCAACTCAGGTCTATTCCAGTTAGGGGGGCATCAAGGTGCGGTGACTCCCAAAAGCTACGGTAACTCTGAGCCAGGGGGAGTGTAGCCAGCCTAGGGGGGTGGGGGGTGAGGGCAGTCACTTGACATGCGTGAGAAGCTGGAATGTTCGAGTTTACATTAGCTCGCCGAGAAACTGCATCATGATGCCCCCCTAACTGGAATAGACCCCCAACTCACATTTAGAAGCCATTAGGACTGCGAATGCAAGGCTCGTTTCCAAAAAAATATAGATGATCTTCACGTGGATCATCTTTTCATTTGCCCTTAATTTTTTTCATATGTGACCTAACAAGTGACGTGCCTAAGTTTTATTCTTCTTCTCATTTTTTCTAGAGTATGGGTTTTATTTATTCTTAGTACGGCTTCCACATCTCGACCCACTTACCACTCAATCCATACTTGAACGGCCCCTCCTAATTCCTTTGGTAAAATCGAGTTTTATGAAGAGCCACCAGACGGAGTGACGGACGGACAGGAAGAATGTGGATTTAGGCATTTCACCACACATATAGCAGGATAGAGAGTAGCAGTGTAACTGTATATTAGAAGTTAATCCTATAGAGGGTTCCAGGAGCGTTCAACCTGAGTTGTTCACTTTTCATCCTTTTTTCACGTCAAAACAGACAAACTGATTTGAGTGCACCTTTGAGTTCACCCTAACAGTAACCGTTCACCCTAATGCATATTAGCCGCGCCCCTGTCACTCCGCGTTTATTTCGGACCTATTCAAAATCGGTCGCTAAACCAACGTTCTAGAAGTTTTCAACGATTTCTTTCGAGTTCATCATAATGGGCGGACTAATCAGCATAATTTTGTGCCTCATATTACTAGGCAGGCAGTTGTTGCCTCCTGGTTGAAGGAGGATTCCACGATAAGGACAAGGTCGAAGAAGGGGAAAGAGATAGTTTTCCTAGTGGAGAGACAGGCGAACCTCCTATGGGTGCGGCCCGACACGCTATTCGTATAGAAAGATATGTCCACTGCGGTCTAGCGTGGCCTTCGCCGCGGCAAAATTGGCGCGATGGGCGCGGTACGCCTTTTTTGCGCCTTCTTGGGTCTGAGTGTTTACCTTTAAGCAATGATAGCTTTATTCCTGAAGAGGGCAGCACCGATGAGAGCCCTATCTAACAGAGCAAATCAAGGCCAAAGAAGGGGTCCCATTTCGGGTTTCAAAATATTGTCCTTGGTTTTCTTCTCTCGGTCACTTACCATCCCTAACTTAATTTCCAATGGGCCGCATTTTCACGCGGAAATCGGCTTTAAGGTAATTCAATCTATATGTACTGACAATTCAAAATACCTTTTTTCTTCACTCAAGCAGTGTGTAAAGGCAAGGACGAACAATTGGTTGGGGGCCCAATATTTTTTCCCGCGAATTTGGTAGCACAAAGTCGAGGAGGAGATTAACGGGGAGCCTTCTTATATGATTCTGGATCTGAGTGGTTGTTGTCTGCTCCATGATGAACCAATAACGTATTATCTTCATAAGACTATTACGCTCCAGCAGTGAATCAATCACAACGTAAATATTTCACAGCTTAAAGAGAATTCTTTGAAAAAACTATATTTCAGGACGGTTGCTCCGCCGCGAAATATGAGCCTTCTGACAAGAAGTGCTCGTTGTCATACAACGATAAGCCATTCTGTAGCAGAGGTCCCGTTGTACTTCACTACGAGGCGAAAAACACCACGTGGATTCACTGCGTCAACTGCTGTACGTTTACTTGTTTGACGATATCATATTTATATTTTGATGAGGAAGAATCACACTGTATGAATTTCAGACAGACTGAAAGATTCTGACATGTCAGAGTTTGCCGAACAGAAGGAAGGAGAGGTCACAGAGGCGGTCGGTGCTCAAACTACTCCCCCAACGATCACCAGTACGAGTGGAGGTGGGTCAACCACTGGAGTACCTCGAGAAATCGGTGAGCCGGCGGTGGTATTGAGAAATCGCACTCGGGGAGAGAACACTTCTCATTTCCAGAAAGGTAGGCTGATTGGTGTAATTTTTTATAATAATATGCCCCATAAGACCGTGAATATTGCAGGCTGTGCGATCAAATTCCAAGCTAGGCCATTCTCCGAACGACCTCCCGAATTCCAAGCTAAATTCGAAATCGAGATGCAGGTGGACTCTGTGGAGATGTGCGCAACAAGATGTTATCAGGTAAGAATAGTTAATCACGCCAATTAAACTAGTTAATCACGCCAATTAAACGTACCCAACGGTTACGCTGAAAACCGATGCCAGCAAAATGATGTGAGGGATGCGTATTTATATAAATAAAACTAGTGCGATATAGTCACATTTCATAAGGTACCCAGGAGGCCCGTCGCGCGACAAGAAGGCGAGTCAGCGGACGAGTTCCGCGCGTACTGTAGGGATTTCGCGTCAAGTTAAATAGAATGTTCCATTGTACGTCTTACATCGCTCACGCGCTGCGACTCGTCCGCGACTCTGCCTTCTTGCCGCGCGACAGGCCTCCTGGGGGGTACCCCATTTCAAAATGTCACACTCGGTGTAAATCACGTAAACGAGATGGGAAGTTATTCACTGTCATACAGGAAGAACTGTGGGGAATCATTTCTTGAACCTTCAAACTATTGTTTACGGTTCTGGAGCGGTCTTACTCGAGACTTGAGCTTCTTAAAGCCATCTATCTTATTGTTAGTCTATGTCTGCTATCAATTCCGGTAGGCTCTGATATAACTAATTAGTTTCAATCTAGAACAAAGTTATCAAGTGGTAGACGATGGAAGCGATGGAAGAGGGTGTCTTGGCGCCACTGCTAAGTTACCTTCGTCCATCCACATCTTATACCTCATGGCTGATACTTTCTAACGAAACATGAACAGCCTGACATTAAAGCATATTTCAGCTATGGAACTAAAGAGTCTTCAACTCAATTCGCAAGGTTTTTTCTATGTTGATATAAGTGAAACCCTCAATGCAAGTGTGTAAGATTCTGCTTTGTACATTATCGCACCCCCGCCAAACCCCAAAAAACCCTATCAGCATTCCTGTTCCTTATGTTTTCCTTGGTGCAGAGCAACTCTGTGAGCAGTTTTCAATCGGAGAAGACAGTGATCCGATGGCTTACTATCGCAGCTCGGAAAACATGAAGTCCGACCATTGCTAAGGAAGCAAACTGGAAATGGATCCTAAACCAGTAGTAGAAGCAAAGTAGTCAGGAGTATTATGGCCAATTAAAGGCAGCGATTACGATAGATTCAAGAAGGGTTCAAGAGACGTGGTGGTGCTCAATGGTACGCCAGTGGCGAAAAAAGAAATCCGTCAAGAAAACGCAAAACGGGACCCCTTTTTGGCCGTTGGTTTTCACTCATGAACAGGTAACAGCTCAGAAAGCGGACGTATGAACGAGTTCACGCAACGCGTTTGGTGGCACCATGCCAAACCACGCTCCAATCGAGTTGCTCCAGTTGTGCCGCTGCTGGCAACGCAGCTCGTCCAAATCACCAACTAAACTAGTGGGCGGATCGCTTTTGGGGGCGGAGTGCTTTCGAAGTCCTGCTCAGCAACCAGCGCACCTTTCGTCGTGAAAGCGCTACACCTCGCTTCCCTGGCAGCCAAGTAACTGATTCGTGTGGTGCATATGCTTCCCCGATGCGCTCCCTCTTTATCGTAATCGCTGCCTTTAATACCTCATTGCTGCAAAAATTGCTGGGTCAAGCCCTGCACTTTGGCGGAAGTGGTGTAGTGGCAAGTGGCACGCTTACCACGCGAGCGGTCCGGGGATCAAATCCTGGGTCGTGAGTCGCCCGGGCCAACCAAGCCTTCCATCCCTCCGGGGTCGGTTAATTGGTACCAGACTTGTCTGGGAGGATAAAAACACTGACTTGTACATCGGCTGGCCCCCGCAAGTCATTGTATAGGCCACATCGCATTCAAACGCCACTACGAATGTACAAATGGAAGTAGAATGCGTGCCGCATCCCAAAAAGGGATTGATCAACGGCAAATGCTTTATTTTTTATTCCCGGGTTCTTCCGTCCCTCCTACTCTTACGGTATCGAATACTTTCTTCTCTACAACACGCTCCCTTGGCTGGTATCTGCCAATTCGTACTACACCTTCAAGAACTCTCTTTGGAATCTGATAAAATATCGGAAAGTAACCTGAGACGAAAAGCAGCGAAGAATTGCCTTATTCCGTGATCAACA
>MU888495.1:0-11363 GCA_036418205.1 Ostertagia ostertagi
AGCTGCTCCCCATAACGTTAATCGTTATTCAAGAAAGCAATCGTCATTTAGTGCTGGAGTGGCTAATGGGTTAAGCAATTAATGCCTTTGCAGAATTACCGCCATATTCCCCGAGTCTACCTCAGTCTTCATAACCGTGTATCAGTCGCGCTGTCCACCATAAACTCGTCAAATTCCTCAGGATCCAGTCCTCAATCACCATGAGCTTCAAGCAGCTCTACTGTTATAGTAACGCCTGACGAACACAAAAGGCTTGGTCATTGTGAAAGTTAAGATATTGTACTTGCCAAATTTGAGTCACAATTCCTGAAGCGAAACCTTCTGAGCAGAAGCCTTCCATTCCTTCCAAGTTGACTTTATGCGTGACGCAGCGGAAGCGCTAAATGGATATAGGTGGTTCTCCAAATCATTGTGGGGACTTACAAGGGAAGGATACCAGGTCGAAGTGGCCATTTGTAACGAGACATACACCACTAGATGTGTTTTTGGACGCTGATCTCGAATCTGCTCTCCAAATCTGCGAAACGATTCTCTGAACGTAGTTATGAAGCGAGATAGTGCAGTGGCAGCGGCCCGGCCGACGAACAAGAGGTCGTGAGATCGACTTCTTGGCGAGTTCTCAGCTGCTTTTCTTGAAAACATTGTTCAAAGAACTCTTATGCATGCTAAATCATCAGCGACTGCCTATCCTATAAGTGGAAAGAGCTGGCAAAGAGCTTCGAACACTGTGCGCGTCATTTGCCGTGTCCTGTCGGTCGTGTGTGCCCACATTTTCGACTTTAGGTCAAAATTTTGGATTTGGACCAAAAGTTGTCGGAAGGGGTACTTTGACGCTGAACACGAAAATCACATCCATTTGGCAAGAAAGTGCATGACGCATGTACTTGTATGATTGGCAAACGCTGATGACTAAGCATGGATAAGAGTTCCTCGAACAATGTTTCAAGAAAAGCAAAAGTAAGAACTCGCCAAGAAGTCGATCCACGACCTCTTGTTCGTCGGCCCGGGCCGCTGCCACTGCACTATCTCGCTTCATAACTACGTTCAGAGAATCGTTTCGCAGATTTGGAGAGCAGATTCGAGATCAGCGTCCAAAACACATCTAGTGGTGTATGTCTCGTTACAAATGGCCACTTCGACCTGGTATCCTTCCCTTGTTAGAATCAATGTCCTCCGTGGATAAGGTCCAACCTACGTTGTTACTAGTAACAACGGGGGGTCGTACCTGGTTGAGTTTATAGGAGGGGGGGGGGGTCGTATCCGCTTCAGTCGCGTGAAAGTACATGTGAGTTTGTGGTGAAAGTGGAGTTTTCACGAGTAGTAGGCTAGGTGAGTTGGGAGCGCATGGGAGAAAAATTCGCCGTTTCAGCGCGCGTATATACCCTCCCTAGAAAATGAAGCAGTGGGATTATAGGTGAAGGAGTAAATTGGTTGAAATTTAGGGAATTTTGGTAAATTTTTGCTGTTTCATAGTGGGGTATATACCCCCCTCCCCCGCTCGACGGGATTTTTGGAGGAAAAAGTGGGCGGAGTTTGGTGGGTTGAGTGGTACCAGAATTAAATACTATAGAGAGGAATATGGTGGTCGAGGGTCGAAAAGGGTCGTACCAAGTCCACCCTTGGGGAGGGGGGTCGTAAAAATTTTTGAAAAAGTAACAACGACAGGACTGACCCTGCGTGGGATACACATTTTGCTGCCCTACGCCTATCTATTATACTTATCGGAACTGTTATATCTCTTACATTATATATTGTAACTATCTGCCCAAAACACCGTATTCCTTGAAGTTCGTCTGCTGGGTTCCTTCAGGAGCCAAAGGAGCAAAGGGCTGTCCCAGAAACACGTGGAGACCAACATTTGATAATGACCTAGAGACCATAGATATTTCTAGGGGCAGAGGCGATATGCTTGCAAAAATAATCAGCAATGGAAAAACTCGCCGCCCGATGTGCTCAGCACGAGACAATGAAATGACATAAGTCAGTTAAAGGGCTCCTATAGTACTTTATACAACTTAATACTCTCAAAGCGGAACCCAACCCTCTCCTTTCACACCTCGAGATTATCACTGCGACATCGGTTTCTCGATGAACTGAGAACGTAATGCGTTCAAGCCGAAAGATGTCAGACACTTCGCGGCCAATTCTAGCCCGCATAAGCTTTTCTCGTAATGATATCCTGACACATAGCTGTTCCACTATCTCAAATCTGCATGTTGTCGTGACCGCAAATGACACAGCAATTGATGCCCACTCTCCCATAACTTGCCCACAACTGGATGGAGTTGCTGCCCTTTAAGAAAAGCCTGTGACGTGCACGTGGGAACTCGTGATGGGCGGAGACTTCCATGTGTACACGGTTGTGTCCGGCAGAAATAGCACACCTATTTGAATTCCTTTTCGCCCATAAATCATGAAGAGTTTACCATTGATTCTTCATAGCGCTGAAAGGAATACTTGTTATGCAGTGAATTGTCAACTATATGTACAATAATAGCATGTAGGGACCTAGGGACGTACACGTCATTGTCTCTATGCCAAATCGAGAATTTCACCTACTAGAGCAATAAGAGACTTAGCAGGTCGTACATCTGGGATTTGACCTCTTTGGGACATTTGTAGGTATGATAAATGTTTTTTCCTCACTACCAAAGCGGTTTATGCACGTAAGGACCGGGTGTTTACGTGATTTTTTATAGCCCATGAAGCTTCTATCCACAATTCCATAATTGAAAAAAAACTTCTGGTAATTTAAAGTTTGTGACTTTGTCTCTCGTTTATCTTTGAACGGCTGGAACGGGCGGAAGCAGAGTGCATGGTTGGGTGTTCGGAGGGAATGTGTGGGAAATTTGGTTACGGTTAAAGTGATCACGATAACTCGCTAGTGATAAAACGTGAAAATAGACATTCCAAGTGGGCGTGGCAGTGAAGACATGAAGAAATCGCCCAAAAGAACCCAAGAACCGGGATCCTCATTCCGCCCTTTGACTTTGGGTAGGTTTACCGCTTGAATGCTGGGCGTTTGGTGAGAGTGGCCGACTAATAGACGACGCGTCAAGACTTAAAGATACGGTCTGATGTGAAATGCACTTCCCAAACGAGACTCGAATACCAAACCATGGCGTCACAATCTCCAAAAAACCATTTCGGGGCGGGGCGGTCACGGAGGGGCGGGCGGAATTTTGGGTTTGAAGCCTATTTCGTTCATTTAGGACACATTTCGCCGTTAGAACAGCGCACTTCGATACATTCACCACCTGATTACCATTTCTATCGCTGCATTTACTTTACCGATGCAGACTCCCTTTACCGTACCCGGTGCCTTTAAGTGCAAAAATTTGGTTAACTTCAAACACTGGAAAAGGCAATCTGGTTTTCAGTATTCGACAAAGTGTGACATTCCGGCTTCCCTTACGCACTTCTTTACATCGGGAAGCAAATTATGAGCCACCGCTTTCGTAGGTGCACTGAACGACGCCAACCGCATGTTTGCCCCGCTGGCGTGGAGTGAAGGTCTTGGAATTCTGCGTCAAAAGCGCATATTATAGAAACTCGCTATTGTTCGCCTTACTCTATGCTAAATGGCAATCCCATTAATGGATATAACACCTTTAAGGACATTATATTCGTGAGGCCATTTTTCAGCTGGGCAAACCCGAGCCCCCTTTTGGGTTGCACGAGAACGTCACAGACCTTTTTTTTTTCAGGAATTTCAGCTGTTCTAATAGCTCCACTGCCATGCGGGATGGTTTCTTTGCTCATATACACATATCGAAACTTAGCTTTTTGGAGGCAAGAAATAATGGCCAACCTTGAATCCTCTATTTCGGGTAGTGAAGCGGGGAGCACCTGTTGCCTTTCTCAGCGAACGTGCTAAGTAAAATTTGTGGTTAAAGCCAAACTCTGCCGCCCCTTCTCCCCACCTCTTCCATACGGGATGACGAGCTTATCCGCCATCACCTAACACATTACTTAGTGAGCAGACTTTTCCACAACATCTGACAAAATTGTATTCAGTTGTGTACCCATCGGTGAGAAATGGCAAAAGGTAATGTTTATGAAAATAAAAAGCAGTACAATGGCATAAACATATCAATAAAAATCTTGTCGACACTGTCGACAATGTATTTCCGCATCATGGGGTGCCCCGAGCTCTCTGTACCTAGGGATTATGTGCAGTACAGGCGTTCAGCACTTGAAGAGGCATTGGGGTAGCTCACTTTGCCAGTATTCCCCAATCGACCTCGCTGATGGCAGCTGTTGGGCGAGACTTCATGGCTTTCCATGGAATGGGAAACGAAGCGACCGTCGCTGGTGTTGTTTGTGAATCATCTTGAACAAAATGGAATAAATTTCACGCTCTACTGAGCTCAAGAGAGAAACCTCAGCGAGTGAAAAGCTGTTTTCATTGTAATATCTTGCTATTCAACTCAGCAGGGATGAAGGTGGTTTGCTGTTGAAGAACGCCGCTTACCTTCCACAGCCCGAAGGTGAAGCCTAAATTTAATCTTGCTGAGGTCCATCCGGTTTTCCATGTCAATCATTGAGCGTTAAGACGCTTATTCGGGAGGATATAGTATTGGACTCTGATAAGGAAAACTTCGCATGTTGTTGTGCAAGCAAAACCTCATTCAAAAGCTTGCGATGGATTTCGACTCAAACAGAATACGTGACGCATCTTTGATTAATATATTTAACGATTTGTTTAAACTACGTTAATAAACAACGTTGGTTTTGGGGAGGATTAGCAGCACGCCTAACTCTGAGAGGCCCTACATAGGCAGCGCTCGATCCTACACGTCAAGACTCCTTCAGCGAAATGAAGTTGAGGGCTTTTACTATTGAACGACGTTACTGCCAGTTTGGAGTGCCAAGGTATTCTCCAGTCACAAGCTTTTGCGGTGAAGTCTCTTGTCTTCCACCTTGACGTCGCTTTAATGTTTGGAACTTGTTTTTTGTAGCATTGAAATGGTGGTTTTGGCAAGTAGGTTTTTAAATGGCTCTGCTTATTAGGCTCTGACGAAGTGAAAGCACGAAGCTCCGGCGCAATAATGGTTCTTCTCAAATTTTAGAGGGAAGCTTAGTTTCTACCCTATCGTACCAGTATGAAACTTCGATGGGACCTAATTCTCGAAGAGAGTTTCCATTTTCTTGAAGCTATTTAACCGAGCAACAAATGTTTATGCTGTCTTTTATGAAGATCGAACTATCTGTTACGTTTTTTGGGGGTAATCCTAAGGTGCTAATGAAATGATCATGCTGCTTTGAAGTTTCTAATTCACGATAGGAAGGAAACGAAACCGGAGTTGCAACCTGTCCATGGCTGGAAATGAAGACTATCGGTAGTGACCATTCGTTGAAGATCAAGCGCCCTGCACTCATAATAGGATTTGCGCACTTACGGTTGGACTGCACTCGTCACCGAATTCATTTTAGTGGACTCGATGTTTAGACCACCTCTGCAACCCTTATACAAGAACGGGAATACCGTTTGGAATTTCTGGGCTACTTGGCGCGCTCTGGCAGCTATGGCAGCCACGGCAGCCATGGCATTCAGAGGAGACAACTCGTAATACAACTCGTATTACTCTAAGTTTATCCGAATAAGAAAACAGCTGTTTTTTTACTCGCGCAAATTGATGCAAGAAGAGTTCATGGTTCACTACTGAACCTCAGAGCTCTGCAGTGTTGACCTTGAGGGGCAACTTGTGAGATTCTGTTAGTGAGAGCCTTCATCATCACAATAATGTAATTATCCGGACCCACGAGACGATGAGCGAATTGGTATAACTGAATATAGATACGAGCGAAGGACAAACCATCAGTATTATCAATCTTATGGAAGGCAGAAGTCCCTTTTCGTTTGGAATTCTAGGATTTGATCTTTAATGGTACTTTGCGAGATCTATAGAAATGGTATGGGTTTTGACGGGCGAGTTTCGAACTTAAATGCGGTGCACGCGATAAGTGGTGCCATTTGTCGCTTTCTCCTAGAACTTTGTAAGCTATGGGGGTACCCAGAAGTGTTAGACGAAATAGAAAAAGAACTCGGTCAGCTATGACTTGCAATTTTCTGAAGCACCTTTTTTGATATCGACAGTAATGCCAAATGATGATCCATTAAGACGGGCTTTTGTGTATGTTGTGCTTTTCGCAGCTAATGTGAACAGCAAAAACTACATCAAGGATTTTGCGGCTATAGGGAGATCAGCTTGACCCTAAAAACTTCAATTGTGAACGCAAACCAGGCGGGGATTCTTGAATGAACATTTTAACATTTTATGACATGCAAAGTGGATAATGGTGCCGCCATCAAAGGGATCAATCGGCGTGGATATATGCGGGGCTTTTTTTGCAGCACTTGTTCCCATACACGGCATGAGGTTGGAATTGGCCGATTTCAAATTCGTGTTGCGTAAAAAGATATTTTCAGAGTGGGAAATGCCCAGCGATCGCGGAGCTTTCCTCATGGGTTGCCAATATTACTGTGATTTTTTTTACAATTTCGAAGGAACACTGCTACATACAGCAGGGTCATCCGCCCGTTGTGAAAAGATCAAGGGGGGGGGGTCTGATTGGGGCCATAAACAGGGGGTTTGACTCATTCGAGACCAGAATTGTAGAGGTATCAAGTCATCGCGAAGAGGCAAAGGACACAGACTTCACTGCAACTATGTGTTACCCACAGGCGATTGAGTGACGCATCCCAGAGCAGGAGTTCTCCCGAAATCACTCCATATTCCAGTGAGCTTGTGCAATCAATTTTTCCGGAGAAACCATGATGCTTTACGGCCATTTCAAAGTATAGGGAGCAAAGAATTCGGTGGGTTGACTTCTAATAGACCTAAATGAAGTTCTGGCAGAAAGAAAATCTCTCATTTTGAGTATTTCAAAGGAATCTAGCATGCTGTAGAAATTAAATACTAATCATGTGGAATTTAATGCTTTTCCGCTTCTATACCAATTTTGAGGGAACGTATGGGCGTTTCAAAGCTCAAAATTCGCGTTCCAGGAGAACGGCCTAATAACCTATAGAAGGAAAAACCTAACATGGGTTTATGCTGGGTAAGTTCTTCTTGGCTCCTGTACATCGATTAAGTTGAAGGATAATTCATTCATGCTTGTTTTCACGAGGACCAACGGTGTCATTGAGCTCGATGGCGGAACTCATACAGGCCGCCACTTAACGGATTCACTAATTTTTGGGCTAAAGTTGGCTTGCGATAAGCCCCTTCAAGCCTGCTCATTAGAGAGTGGCTTAATATAGGTCATCCTTTGAAGAGGCGTAGCGATCGAAAAGTTACGCGACAGCATCTGCTTGCACCGTTGCTTCTTTCCAGTTTCAAGCATCTGCCGGGAGGAGCGCGACCATTCCACGCTTAGGCGCTTTCACCTTGAAATGCGAATCGAGATCTCCGAAGTAAGGTGCGTTTATTATCGAGTTCACATGCCAGAAACAGAGCAGTGTACCTATTGTTCCTTAAGCCACGTTATAACTTTTTGTCGCGCGCGGGACCGATCATTCTAGCGCCTAGCTTTATGAGTATTGTAATGGTGCTGAATAGTTATGGGACATTCCGTGTTGCAACGCCACTTAACACCATCGAACCGGTTGACGGCGAAAACGGGTACATCGTGAAGAGGTTGCAATACCGAAATCATCGCACTTTTCATGGTTAATTTGTGGAACGAGCGTAAAACAGCTGAAACGAATGCGTAAAATCTGCAGTTAAAGTCCTGCATCTTCATTATACGAAGTTATACGTGTGACTTGAGTATACCGAAAATTTGTGTTACGTTCTAAATATGCTTTATGGAATTTGCCGGTACTGCTGATTTCATTTTCAGCATGCCGATTTTTATTCCAGAAAGTAGCGATATTTGCAGGCATACTTGGCGATTTCCCTCAGCAAGTCATGCCTCATTTGCAGAACAAACAACACACTTGGCATTATATGACATCAATCGGCCAAAAGTCATTTTGGTGGAGCTGAAGTGCATGTGACCGCAGAACGACATTCTGGCCCAGTGTTTACATGCGTTGACCGCTACAGAAAGGACGACCGGATACAGAGGGACGCATAAACATCGAAGGGTACATAGAGGTACAATTACTTTTGCGTTTGGAAGAAATGACTTGGCAACATTGAAAGACAACGGCTCCGCATTGACTTTTTCGGCAAATCTTTTTCTCCATAGAAAGCCAGCTCTATTATATTTCAATCCTTTTTACAAAATGAACCAATTCTTCTTACAAAATGAAGCTTTGAAATTTTGAACTTGTTTCTGAATCTGCACATACAGTCGATATCTCGAAGTCTGATTGGGCGTGTCACCGGAAATGACGTGGCAGCCACCGCACTTGATAGATGTCGTGTGGATAAAATACTCCGCCAGATATCAGCAAAGCGTGTTGGAAGCAGCTTATCCGCGCAACTTCTATCAAGTGCGGTGGCTGCCACGTCATTTCCGGTGACACGCCCAATCAGACTTCGAGATATCGACTGTAGTTTCTTTAGAAATTGGTCCAGTAAATCACATTGGCAAAAGGAACACTGTCACCAGAGTTTGAAACGGCTCAAGCCACTTTCCCAACGTTAGCCTAAATATTCGCAGATGCGAAGATTGACGCGCGCATTCATTCTTCGAAAACTTGTAAGGTCTTCTAATCACCGCACGAGAGAAATCATGACTTACGGTTACCAGCGAGCTCACGATGGATCGTGAGGCTATTATGATCTATCTTAACATTGATTCGAAGGGTGTTCTTGCATAGTCAGAGCTGGCTGTCTCTAGAAAACTTTCCATAAGTTAAGCGATCAAAAAAATATGTAGCAGCTCGAGGCTGGAGCGATTACAGTAGGATTCCTCGAGCTCGACACCGATAGCAGATGACGTCATACTCCGAGGGCAGTGAGGGTAGCTAAGAAGGGCCTGTTTTTGTTTATGTGAAGACATTTTAGGAATATTTTACCAAAAAACTACGGCAGCCTTTGCGAGATAAATTTTGTGTCACGCGTCATAAAAAAGAGGCTTTTTTGGTCACCCCTATATACAGTAGTGGTCGAAATTCATCGCTAAAACGGTTTTTCGTGCACGCTTTCTCTCACCTGACCAGAGTCTTAGGTCTTTTTATGCTTTTCTTTCTAGGCTTTATGATCCATTGAGTGCCCGTACTGTAAGTACTTTGTATGAGAGAAAAAGTAAGAAATAAGTTCTCTTTCCGGTGTACACCTCAGACACAATTTAGTTACCGTTCTTACTATCAGTGTAAACTCGTATATTGAGAATTCTGCATCAGTGTCCCCATATCAGTGACCGTCGGCAGGAGATTCTCATTAAGGCGCGACGGCAAGAAAATTATGCGAAGACGTTCTTTAAAAGCACATGAAAAAATGGAATAAAACAAACGCAGGCCCGTAACGAGTTAATCAACTAGGTAAAAATAGGTCAGTGACTATAATGAATGATTATGCTTTACGATCCTCAAATGAACTCTGTAGCAAGGAGGACAACAGAGAAGACCAGCGCTGTGTTTGGCCCGGTCTCTGCTACTGATAGGGTACTGAGCTAGTCCAATCGCAATCGGCAAAGACGAAACGAGCTATGAAGTTCAACCTCATACTGGGTCCCGCGGTCATTTTTGATGAGCGCCCTTTGCACCCTAAACTGGGGGGGGGGGGGGGGGGGGGGGGGGGGGGTGGGGAGTGCTCCGGACGTTGCTACCAGGGTATTGTAGCAGATACCTGAGCGCAGCCGATGCATCCAGCACACGCCATCAGTATGGCAAGGACTGCTGCAGAATGAAGTTTTGATGGAAAACCTTATGGTCCGGCCGACCATGAGCGAGGAAGCACGCCTGACCATTTGCGGAAATACATTCTGGGGCGGCAAAAGCAGAGCCTTCCCTAATCGGTCACCGTATCAGTGGAATTAGTCATAGTATCCACTGAAAACAACGGCAGCGAGCGTCTGATGGCTTACGTCGCGCAGGAGCAACCAGTCAACAAAGCTCGAGCACGTATTACTGGATTCACGTCCTCGTTCGTTGGATTCGCTTGTGGCTTGGTTTAGCCGAACTTCAATGTATGAGACAAGGATTGGCTAAACAATGGGAATAAGCCTTTAGGCTGGCCTTCGAATTGCGAGGAATCGTCAGAAACTCTAGTTTCTTCTCCAAATGGACCCTGACGCTCATTCACATTGCAATGCAACATCACCTGAGGGAGATAACAGGGCCAGATACTTATCTGATAAGTGTTTGTCGTATAACTTCGTATAATGTATGCTATACGAAGTGTATTGGCATCGCTCTATCGGACTATCGCCTCCCCTGCGCCCTGAATAAGCATCTGCCAGAGAAGAAAGTTAAAGATTGCGACCACCCCAAAAACGACTTCTCCAAATTCTTCAACCCCCAGCTTCCTTCATTCTGGGCGGAAAGCTTCCAAACGCTCCCTAGCAAATGCACGCATATCAGTGACCATGATGGTGGTTATGCTATTGATCAGTTGTTTCCTAGAAGAGATAAAACTTGAATAAACAAAAGTGTCGAAATTGAGACAGAATTATGAGACAACCAATAAAAGAGAAGTGAACGAAATAGAAATGGAGAGTTGCGTAGTGACAAGTAGCACAATCAAAAAAGAGATTTAGAAGGAATGAAGGAGGAGAGCTGCGTAGAAATCCCGTGAAAGTACTCCAAAATGTTCAAATGAAAGAAATTGGAATCTGGAATATGCTCTCTAAGGTTTTAAGGAATTTTTGAAAGTTATCCAGGATGTGGGGGACTTTCACAACTTTCGTAAATGCTACTTTGGATTTACACCTTCCTGCCTCCTCGTTTCTGATGTGAAGAAGAAGAAATTAGACACACTCATAAGGGATGAGGTGGACAGGTACGGGAAGGAATGTCAAGACCAATGTCGGAAAGCGAAAACGTGACAAATATAATAAGTTTGTAGAATAAGAGAGAAGTGAGACGAAGAAAGGATGGAGTAGAAAATATTGTAATACAATGAATGAAAGAAGACTTTGCTCCAATTGTGAATATACATAATAGTTACAGAGAGAAGAGGAGGGGCAAAAGACTGTTCAAGTGCTCGCAACTAAGCAACCTCATTTACTCGTTGAATGCAAAATCTGACAGCTTCGTTTGGTTACCTCAGTAAGTGATTAAACGACCAGAAAAAAAATGAAATCTTTGCTGGTTCGAGAAAATGAATTCTATAACTTTACTCGCATTACGCACTTAAACTGAAGCCACGCGTAGGGATCGGGTGCTTGGAGTCCAGTTCGTATTTGATAGAGGAAGAGGGGTAGCCCAAGAGCCGCGAGACTGCCGCCGCATAAAAGTGCGCAAC